>JAUZNJ010029209.1:0-15566 GCA_034780135.1 Jordanella pulchra | reverse complement strand
ACTGTAACATACATATAATATATGACTGTACCCTGGGTATTGGGGGGGGGGGTGGGGGGGTGCACCAGCCTTTGTTCTGTTTTTTGTTTTGTATTTGTGTTTTATGTGAGATAATAAGAAAACCAATAAAAAATTTGAATTACAAAAAAGAAATATAATTGTGACATTCTCAATACTTTTGGCCATGAATGTACTAAACACATACGAGTCGTGAAGCTAACAAAGTAAACTAACAGGGGGTAAGAAAGAAACACAACCAAATATTAACATTTTGAAAACAGAAGAGAGACTGGTTTACTGTGTAAAGCCCCTGCTCTTCTAACACAGCACCGCCAACAGGTGATATTTATCATATTTATCCATTCTAACTGACTTTTACCACACAGACACATGAAGAATAACAGAAAACAATAAAAAATATCAATCTTCAACACAGATTTTAATTGAAATTGATAAAGATCACGCAAATGGAAATAAAAAAGCTTCATAAAGAAGAAAATTTGAGTTTTACATAAATGAATGGAGAGATGAGTGCTGGAAGGAACAGAGGGAAAGAAACATCTCTGGTCACGCAGCTTTTAATTGTACTTTAATTATAACTGAAAGATTAAAAGGTAATGTGATCATTGGTGATAAGATGAAACATCTGATTATATCATCAATCTGATTTACGATCCTAAATTAAACGTGATTAAAAACTGATGTCCGATAATCTTATTTTTCTCATGCTCTAATAAATTATCTTCAAACAACTTGTTTATCTGAAAGTATTTTTTTATTCTTTGTTTGTTCTGGGGTTCAGTCCGTATTCTATACTAGTTTGCTGGTAGTAATCCACAAAAAAATATTACATTACACTCTCAGTTCTCACCAAAAGCTGATGTTTTAGGTTTGTTTTTAAAAATCCTCTTTATTTACAAGTTTCAGGAAACTCTTGCATTTTCCAGAGGATCTCAAGTTCAGGTTCTAGGGTGATTCAAATGTTCATGCTTCATGTTCCCAGGTGTTTGAAATGTTTGAGTTTTTTTTAAATGGTTCATCTGTTCCTTCTATCTCTGGGCCCCATGTGATGAGTTGCACGGTGGTAGCAGTGTTGCTTTGCAGCAAGAAGGTCCCGGGTTTTATTCCTGGTCCTCGTGGATTTGCATGATCCTCCTGTGTGTGAGTTTTCTTTGAGTGATCCGGCTTCCTTTCATGATCCAAATACATCACTGTTAGGTTAACCGACGACTCTATTGCCCTAAGATGTGTGTGTATGTCACTGCATTGGACTGGTGTCCTTTCCTTTAGCCTGCTGGAGACAGGCAGGTTCTGATAGAGAAGCAGTTGAAGACGGATAATCTCAGCTGGTTTAAAATCTTTTTGATTTTCTAACGTTCCTGTTCCAGGTTCCTGCTCCTCCTTAGATGAACTTGTGGATCACCACCTCCTTCAGAGATTGGAAGCACACCTCTCCTCTCTCATCATTTCTGAGGGCCGTCAGCTCGTCCTGCAGCTGAGCCACGGGACGTCCTAGCTGGTACCCCAGGTCCACCAGCAGCTCCAGCAGTGCCGCTCTGTAGTGCTTCAGTCCATATCGCCTCACTGGGGGGAGAGCCTTCTGAGCAGTTGAGAAGGCCTGCTCCGGCTCATCCAAGTCCCGGTAACACACAGCGACGGCTGACAGCGCGGCGACGGTCAGGGTGGACTCCTGCCACGGCAGGAACTTCTCCTGGATTTTCAGTACCGTCAGCAGCAGCTCCAGAGCTGCCTTGAACTGCCCCGCTCGGAGCAACACATGGGCCTGCTTCTGCTCCTGCTCGGTGAAGAACTCTGAGAAGTGAGCGGAGTGTCTGACGCAGCGGGTGGAGAACAGCTTGGCCAAGTAGTCCTGCAGGGCCAGGCGCCGCTCGGAAATTTTCTCAGGGTTGAAGTTTCCTGTCAGAATTTTCCGGGGCAAAAGAACATCCTCCAACTCTTCATCAAACTCCTCCAGCAGCTTATGGTGAAGCCGTAGGAAGTCACTGTAGCGGCGCTCTACGGAAACACGGCTAGAATCGAAGCTGCCAGAGCGAATCACCACGATCTGAAACACCTGGAAGCAGAGAAGGACACATCCAGCATCATTCGGAGGCTAGTTCCTCGTGAGCTTCATATGCTCTGCTTTTTATTTTGAGAGTCAAGACTTTTCTCCTGATTCCAGCTGAGTTTTCGTTATCACAGTCACAGCTGGCCCCCTCATTCTGCCTCTGATTATCCCAGAGGACCATCCTAGTTGAACCATCTCTGCTGACTAGCTGAGCTGACTCCTTTGTGGTCCGGCTGGTTTACTCACCACATGTTTGTTCAGCAGCGTTTCCACAACTCGACTCGATGGGATTTCAAACAGCAGCCGAACAGGACGCTCTCTCTGCTTTGCCAGCTTCCAGTTCTGCTGCAGCTCCTTAGTGGTTAAACTGGAACAACTGGGCCTTCCACCTAGCGCAGAAACAGAGACAGAGTCCAATCTGTCTTAGCTCAACAGTCAGAACCTCTAAAACCCATTTAACTCTGGAGTCAGAACCAATGACCTTAACTGTAAAAAAAAAAAAAAAAAGAGTCAGAAAGGGTTTGGGAATTTGAAGACTGGTTTTCAGATCATCCATCATCTGTAGGGGGTATAAACACAGTTTTCTTCGTCAGGTTTGACTCAAAGACATCTTTCTCCTCAAGTCCCCTCCCTGCCGATTTGGTGTCGGATGGTTTTGGGTTAGTCGGTCATCAGTAAGGATGGAGGTCAGTATTCAGCTCTGGATGCTTAAAAATGAGCATCCAGAATCATCAAAGACTCCTGGAAAGGTTGGGAAACAGATTCATAAGAACTAAATGAAAGATTTGATGGTACGGACCTTTGTGATGATCTTAGCATTCCAAAGCTTTGTTTACTTCTGGGATCAGGAGAAGGTTTTTTTTTTTGGACCTGGAGGCTCTAAATCTCCAAACAGCAGTTCTTTTTAATGGGTTCCCTGTTTGGTAATACTGTGTTGAGTCTGTAAAATGTTTCTCTGTGAGGTTTGTTCCTCTGCTTTGCCAATTGCAACATCTGAATGTGAGTTTAAACAGCAATCACTTTTCCTGCATCGTATCTACTTTGTTTTTAACTCTTTTCGTTTATTCAGTACCGTAAGAAGTGATTTTATTCTGTGCTAAAACGATGGAGCCTTTTGATGCCACATAATCACTTTGACGGATGTGTTACTTTAAAAGCGGAAAGAAAACTGCAGCTTTTTTCTTTAATTGAACACATACAGTCCAGAAGAATAGCTTTTAGTGTTTTCACCTCTGAGGCCTCCTGTAAACGAACAGAACCTGTTTTAAGCTGAAGTTCTAGTTCAGAGATCGACATCCTCTCGGGGCAATAGTGAGGAACATTTAAGAACCTGCTGGATGAACCGGTCCTGGCTTCTCTGTTACTTGATCACTGATTGCTGAAATGTGGATCTTTTCCAGGAACGCTATGTCATCCAGATTCAGATCCCCACAGAGATCTGATTAATAAGACATAAAGCTGAACTGCCCCTTTTACAGCAAACGCACCAAGAAGCAAAAAACATCCGTACCCTCAGATGGATCACAATCAGTCAAGCCCCTCCCTGGTTCTGCCATTGGGTATTCGTAACTGATCCTTGAGCTGAGAAAACCAGAGATCAGATCCAGTGCTCAGAGATGTCCAGGTTCATGTTTCCCTCATTAAACTGGGTTCTTGAATCAAACAGAACGCACTGAGCGTCCTGAAGTCAAGAGCTTATAACATGTTTATACTTAAATGAGGAAGTTCTACAGATAAAACAGGAAATAAATGAAGGGAAACAAAGTTCAACAGCGCAATGACTAAAGAGCGCTTGTTTTAGGGCTGCTGACACAGCAGACGGGTGGAGTTTATCTTAATGAATGGGAAATTGAATCTTTGGTTCTGCAGCTTAAATGAAGTCAAGCTCTATGTCAGACAGAGGATGAATGGAAGGAGGTATGGATCCTATCTGAACCTCCGGGTAAAGTCAGAGCTGCAACACTTATTGATTGACAGGAAAATTAATCTGGACTATGAAGAGAACACAAGAGCAGAGGAAGAGCATCTTTTTACTAATTAAAAAATAGAGAACATCTGAGAAGTACAGAAAAAACAAAAGATTCTAGAGAACTTCTTTGACTCTAATCACTCTGGCTCCATAGCAGAAAACATCTGTCTGAAACTGGGTTTGATAATGTCCTAAACATGGACAAAATAATCATGTCCAGTAGTTTTCTGGAGGACGACCATCAGACCCTCTCAGGAGAAGAAAATGATGCGAGAACAAAAGCTCCGCTGTTAGCTCTTCAATCACTGTTATGGTAAATAAAACAGAATATGAGGCAATAAAGAGGTTTTACTGTCAGATGTAAGAGATTTTTTGTCCAGTTTCAGTCCAAAGTATTTATTAAGAATATATTAATTAATACATAAAATCTAATTTATTTCACCTTCGTGATATTTGGAGAAGCAGGTGTGAACAGTTACCTGTCAGAACCGCGGTGAAGTTAGTTTTACGTTGGATATTCGACAGACATTTGCTCCGGTTAAACCTCTGCCTTCTTCCGGTTGAACCGCTTCTTTGCTCCGGTTAAACCTCTTGTTCCCTCCGGGTAAACTGTGATCGGACATAGTCGCTCCAACACTTAAAGTGCACCTGTATTACATACTTTACAGTAAAACAACGGCGAGAGAACGGCAATAGTTTGTATCAACTTCCTGTTTCAAAATAAAAGTTTAGGCCTAAGTTTTGAAGTCGATAAAATATCGAAAATGCTCATTTTAGCCTATATGTTAAAAATATGGAATTATTAATAATATACTCCTTATTTTGCATCTTAAATCTTTAATATTTTTGAATTAGTTTTTTTAGTGAAAGTTTTGCATTTTTGCTCAATAGTTTCCTGGTCATGTGATCAATTAACTCAAAATCAGTGTTGGATCCTAGTCCTCAACTTGCTTCAAACATTGTGCCTCTTATTTTTACATTTTAAATCTTGAATAATTTTACAATCATTTTTTTTTTGTGAAATTTTAGCATTTTTGCTCAATAGTTTCCAGGTCATGTGATCAATTGTCTCAAAATCAGTGATGGATTACAGTCCTCCACTGGGATCAAAGGTTACAACTTTTATTTCTGCAGTTTAAATCATCAATTATTTTTTATTATTTTATCATGAACATATTGGCATTTTAGCTCAATAGCTTCCTGGTCAGGTGATCCATTTATAAATAAACCTGATAAACCTTTTAATTTTGCATCAATCTCTTCACTAATTTAATCATTTTTTTTTTTACAAACAGGCTAAAAAAAGAGCATTTTCGATATTTTATCGACTTCAAAACCTAGGCCTAAACTTTTATTTTGAAACAGGAATCGGTACAAGCTGTGGCCGTTGTTTTACTGTAAAGATTGTAATACGGATGCATTTTAAGTGTTGGGACGGCTTTCTCCGATCACAGTTTACCCGGACGGAAGAAGAGGTTTAACCGGAGCGAAGAAGCGGTTCAACCGGAGGAAGGCAGATGTTTAACCGGAGCAAATGCCTGTCGAATATCCAACGTAAAACTAACTTCACCGCGGTCCTGTCAGAACTGGTTTTCTGTGTAACTGCAGCGCCACCCGGCGGCTGTGTTCGTAAATCAGGAAGACGAGCCTCTGGCGGCTCAGTGCGGCTTTAAGGTGAGTTCAGTTTAGGTTCTGGTTCAGAACAGTTTCGGACACATTGAGGGCACAGATATGTATTTTATTGTTCACGCACGCGCGCCCATTGCTGCATTTCGGCGCGCGCCGGAGCTGCGGTTCGTTACCGTTTGTTGCTTCTGTGAAGTGAAACTAATGTAGTGGGAACTTATTTTTCAACAAATAGCGGATGTTTATGAAAAAGATGAACAGTTTTTCGTTTTTTGTTGTTGTTTTTTTTAAATATTGAGTGTTTCTGCTGGTTGTTTGGAACATCTGGGATAGATGAAGGGTCTGTAAACCTGAGTGCAGTTCCAGCTGCTGCAAGATGACTTTTCAGAGGAAATCTGGGACTAAAGTTTTAGATCTGAGTCAAATACCCTGATAGTGTTCCGCTTATTTTTCTGCTCTTACTTAGACTGAAGGATTCAAACTTCCAGAACAATCTGTTGGTTACAGAATATCTGAGGAAATAAGTAGAATCAAAATGAAACCAATACAAACAAAGGATTCATCTGATTCAATTCAAAAATGCAAAGCAAACAAGTAGACCAGAAGAACAGGAAGAGGTGAGGGAGGTCAGCACCATGAGGTCGCTGTCTGGGTCAGAACCGCCTAGAACATGTAATTTACTGTGAGATATCTTCTCTATCTCCTTCAGATGAACATGGAGGAACACAGCAGCGTGTTGCCGCTGCTGGAGGAATACTGCAAACTGAGGTCGTGCAGTCCAAGGATCATTTCTAAACTAAGATGCCAGTCGTCCTGTAACCTGTTAGAGTCCGACTCCTTTTATCCAGCTGCTTCTGGGGAAAAAGGTTAGAACCATTTTGTAAAAAAGACACCTGGTCTCGCTTGTTCATGCAGGAACTTTTTACATTGAATTTTCCAGATGTTTGTCTCCTGGCGAGGCACGTAGCTGAATGTCTCCACGGAAACCAGGTTTTAGATTAAAAATAATTTCGAACAACACCTCTGATTGGTCCATAGAGGAGATCTCGAAGCGGTTGGCGACGATCGCGGATTTGGTGCCAATCGCAGATTCGCCAACAATCGCTGAGCAGAACCTGCAGACACAAGAGGGTGAGATTTATCAAAATACCTTCTATTCTTCAGCAGCTGGATGTGTTACTGATCCCTCTGGGTTTTACCTTCAGATGTTGAGTTCTGGAAACAGAATCGTACAGGAATTTAAAGCAAACTGAAAACATTCTCAGAGTATCTACAGAAACATCTGGAGGTTCCTGGATCGGAGCCTCAGGTTCAAGTTCACAGAACCGAGTCTGGGTCTGACCCGTTTAACCTCAGTCAGAAGATCATCGACCTGACTGAGGTTAAACGGGTCAGACCCAGACTCGGTTCTGTGAACTTCTTTCTGCGAACCTGAGGCTCCGATCTATCATAAGGTTAAAGCATCATAAGGAACCTGTAAGACGCCTTCAAAACACCCAGAATCAGGATTTCTCTGGAGAATTGATCGATTACAGAACATCAAGTGTAAGATGACAGAACATGATGGGGAGAAGGTTTAAGTCCTGACTGAGGAATCAAACCCTGAACTATTGTAATTCTCCTCTGATAGGAGAATCTTCCAGAACCTTTTAGTTACCAGAAACTTTACCCTGGTTCTATCCTTGTGTCTGGGTTGGTTCTGATCAGTTCTGTGTTTCTGCAGAGATCATCCAGAGACTGGTCCAGCTGGTGATAACTTTCGGAGATGACATTGAAGTGAAGGTGTGTTCTGTTCTGTTCCGGATCCAGAACCAAACCACGGGTTCAAACTCTCTTAATGGCTGTTTCTCTTCCCACTCAGCTCAAACAGAACCCTACGCTGCAGCAGCAGCTTCAGAACCTGAACTACAACATGTTCGAGAAGCTGACCTCCACCGTACAGAACCTGGTGGTGCCATCTGTACTGGACCCGGGGTCTGAGGGCCCAGTCCAACAGCAGAGGATTGCCTGGGCCTTCGAGGTGACCAGCAGACTGTCTGCGGTCCACGTGGTCCAGCGCAGAACAGTTCTGCACTTTGGAGCCCGATACATCGAACAGAACCACGCTGGCTGGGTCCGGCAGCATGGCGGCTGGGTGAGAGGGGTGGTTCTGATTCGCTTGGACTGTCCTGAGCTGTTAGCATGTTTTTCTGCAGCAGGCAGTGGTCAGAGTGATTTAAGTTTGGAAAATGTTTCAGTTCTGTAGGAACAGTGAGGGAACCGCCCACTGACAGCAGGAGCCAATCAGAGGAGAGACGATCTAATCTGTGACCCCGGAAAAATGTCTCTGACCATATGAAAATCAGTGTAACGATACAAATAAATCCACATCGATGAACAACTATTCGACCAAATGAAGATCCCCACCGTCATCTGTTTGATACGTTAACGTTACAGCATCAGAATAATTCATTTCTTTTATTAGAAATAATACTGCTTTTAATTCGATTTCTGAGCTGTGATGTAGATGTGAATTGCTTTGTTAGATGTGAAGAAGATGTTGCATCCCATAGCGATTTTTATATTAAATCAACATATTATTCTATCATGGTAGCAGAAACATGGTGCAGATGTTCTGTTACAGATATTATATCCTAACATTGTTGAAGGTTCTCAGTCATCCAGATTATGATCAAGCTTGGAAAGTTCAGTTAAGGCAACTTGACGTGAAATTTGTTATATTGTTTTTTTTTTTTTCGGCTTCATTTTAAAAATGATCGCTGATCCCGTTTCTGTGTCCAGGAGGAAGCTTTTGACTGATCTGCAGACCTTTCAGATGGAGGCAACCAAACTGTGAACAACCTGGAGATGGTTATTTTTTTAATTACCTTTCCTCTTTAATATTCCTCTTAATGTTTCAGAATAAAATCAAAATGATGAAAAGTGCCGAGTACAACTGGAATAATTGAAAATCCTTGATAAAGAAAACTAAACCACCTAAGTCTTCCCTTGCTTGCTTGTTTCCCTTCTTCCTTTCCTTCCTTCGCCTCATGCAACCTTTCTGGTCGTCTGGGTCGAAGTTTCTGAAACTCGCTTGCTTGCTAAAATCAGTGGGCGATGACATGATTCTCAAATATTTTCAATCAGCAGCTGTGAAAAAGAAATAATATCTTTATCGACTGATTTCACACGTTATATAAGTGGCATTCAATCTAAGCAGACATGAACCTTGATCTTAGTCTTTACTAGTTTTCTGTGCAGTATTTTATTTAAGGAATTAGGACAGACAGACAGATGGATGCTTTGCCAAACTGGTTCTTACATGCTAGACCAAAACCACTTAATGCCATTTAGCTTTATAATATAAGGAGTTCCACTATTTAGCAGCAAACGTCAGTATCCGTTTTATTGGCCAGGATTGTACAAACAGATGGTGATGACTCCTGTTCCACATGTTAACAGCATACAGATGTTAAGCATTAAAAAGATGTTCATGGTTAGTTTGAATTGCTGTGTTTCTTAAAGAAAAAATTGAAAGGTAGGGTATGGCAGTGCAAATATGCTTGTTTATTTCACAGCAGACTACTTGGGCTGTAAAATACTCATGATGTTCTTTCTAGAGACAGTTTGGAGGGAGAAATACTTTCTGTGACACCTGGTTTTTGCAAATACTGCTCTGTGGCCCAAACCTGAAGCAAAAAGTCTTAACTGATTGTATCAAGAACATCTTGGGTCTACAGTGATGTTAGCTGGCCTTTCCATGATCCCAGACCCAAACAAGTGGATGGAGGACAGACCAGCAACGACGGTCCTCTCTGCAGACCTGGTTGTTGTAGTGGCTGAGCAAAACCAAACTATGATGCATGTGATAGACAGACGGAAAAATAGCATCATAGAAAATAACCTGCTCCTGTAGACCGTTTGACTTCTGTTACCAAGTTTATTCTCTGTTAGACCTTCTGAACCATGTTTTGGTTTGGCTTGCCTGAAACTGTCTGGCTCTAGTTTTACGTCTTTTAAAGTATGTTGAGGACTCATATCTCTGTATTAACACTCAGCCATAGCCCAGTATAATGACCAAGAGGTCGTATCACTAATGTCAATAAGGACCCTGAAGGTTCATTCAAAATATTATCAAAATCAGCAGTCAAATGAGGCCAATGTCCACAGAACATCAGAAACCTCTTAGTTATAAGGGCAGACATGTAAAAAACAAAATGATCTCAAACTCCACTAGTGAACGTTTCTGGGGACATGATGATGATCTGCGTTGATACAGTTTTAGTTGAACTGGATTTGATGTCTTTGTTTGATACTGTATGTCAGTGAACTGGCTGAACGACTTAAATCAGATCTTGAAATTATCGTTGAGGTTTTAATCGTGTTTCACATTTATTATTGTTATTCTGTTTTCTCTTGTTTTAAGTCGGCATTAATAGACTGATGGTACAAAGTTCTGCCGCCAGACTTTTGATCGCTTCATCTAGACTGGCCAACCTCACTCAGATTTTATTTTCTCTCCATTGGATTCTTGTAAAAGTTTGTGTGACTATAACATTTCAGAACTTTCTCAATTCTAAAAAAACATTAAAAAAAACAGTTTCCTGTCAAAACATGATCTAGAACTGAAGCAGACTTTTATCTTCAAGAGATTAGTTTGCTTTATAAGTATCCATACATGTCACCATTACTATCAAACTCAACAAGGCAGCTGCAACCACTGCAGTCGGGACTAAAACCAGCAAAAATAAAGCTAATCAGGTTCTTTTTCATGGTCTTAAAAATTCATGAGTATCGCTTCAAAACATGGATTCATGAACTGAGGATGGCTTAAAGAAAGTGCAGAAATTTTCAGTTTATTTTTACAGCTTGATCTTTTTCACAGCTGAAATCTTCTGATGACTGTTAACATGAACAGAGCGGACAGAACCACATTAACTGGAGGAACTCAGACTGGACAGAAGGTTTCAACAAACACTTAAAGCAGCTCAGTAAACTCAGACTAGATCAGAACCACCTGTTTGGACCCGATCAGAGACTCGTCAATGAATAAAGTTAAACAGTTGAAGCTGACCAAATAAGGCTCTTGAGTAGGTGATGTCCTGGGCGTTGGCCTTAGATGCCCAGGTAAGTGTTCATCTTTCCAAGAGCGTCGCAGACCGTGGTGAGGTCACTACGCAGGTCCTGCACCACATTCTCGATGCTTCGCGTGTCTTTAAGCAGGTCCACGCTCTGTGTGTAGGGGTTGTAGTACACTGAGAACGGCCTCTTTATGGATTTGGCAAACTCTCTGTGGGAGAGAACAGATGTAGATCGGGAACTTCATTAATCCTGAGTCTTCAGTCATGTTATCTTTTCAGGGTAGAACAAAATGGATCTATTCTGTCTGTATGTCTGAAGCTAAAAACCATCAGTTAACAGTTGGTTATTGTTTAGCTTAACTTATGTTGGTTTGAAATGATGGACTTTTTATAGTGACCCTAAAAACTAGAACCTAAACCAAAATTCTCTTGGTTTATTTCAGGAAGTAACACCTTTTAGCTTGTAGATAAAACTCTGTAAGAACAGAAGCCAGATTCTCAGTTTTATTTCCTATTTAATCAAATCGCGATGAAACGTTTGTGTGAGCAGTTGAATGGAATGAGCTCCAATCCTGACCAGATGATGGTCTCCATGGCTCCCTTTACTCTTTGTCGGCAAGTTTTCTACAGGCATACATGTGTTTTGTTCTTCACCTCATCTTCTCCTTGGCCTCCTCAAAGCTCTCCGAGACAAAATAAACATCCTGGAAGGTGGTGATCAGGCACTCCTGGTTACAGGTTGTCTTTGGATCAAACGTCTTCACACAGGCTTTATCAGACAAAGCATGCTGGGAAAAATAAAAATTCTGATCAATAAACTGATCAATGATGCAAACAGTAACCTAAAATAAAAATAAAAATCAGTGACCCGCAGGCTTTCAATCTATTGTGCAGTGATCATCTGAGGCAGAAAAAGCAATGACAAGAAGTGACTCCAGAACAAAACCTTGAGGGACTCCATAAAGCATGAAACTCACACAAAGTTAGATATTCAGCTGCATTATGATCTTACGCAGAAATGTGATTCTGTAAACCTTAGACATAGATATCTCTGAATGGATAATGGGGCTTAATTATTTAAGAGGTTCTGTAGATCCCTTTTGTAATTGTGTCTGTGTATTTGAACTTTTATTTGCAGCTGGGCGAACAGATGCTTTTGGTATTTTACTCTTAAAATACCAAAAGCATGTAAAGCGAGGACCTTTTTTGCTCCTCCCTTTCATCGGCAAACGAGTCAAATTTAGGACTAAGGTGTAAGTTATATTTAGGTTAGATATGTAGAAAGAGTTTGAAAAAAAAAATAAATTACATAAAAAGTCCAAAGGTGAGGATTAAAGTTAAGAGAGCTCTTTGAAAAAAGAGGGACACTTCTGATTAGTCCATTGTTTTCTGTTCTGTTCATCAAAATCTTGAATGTTTTAAAAGTAAAAGAACGGTTCCTCAGTAAGAGTGTAAAACACAGATGTGTGTCACCTATTTGTTTGTTTGGTATAGCTACCAACCTGCTAAAGACTGATTGGCTTTATGGAGACCAAAGTCCGGATCAAAGCAGGTACCAAGTTTATGTTAGTTTATGTAAAGTTAGAGTGAGAAATAAACTGGTATTAGGGTAAACATCAGAGTTAAGCGAAAACAGAGATAATAAAATTAATAATAGTCCTTATATGGGTAGCATTTGAAACTGTGTGTCTGCATTCACATCCCACCCTGAGCTCTCCAATAGACGACAGTAATCCAGCTCCATAAGCCCTCAGCTGACCGTCCTGTTTGCAGAGTCCGAACTCAATGGTGAAGAAGTAACACTGAAACAAACAGAACCAACAGAAGTCAGTGTTTTGGAGCAGCGCCACCATTAGGTCACTATGTATAACAGCTGTGAGGGTGATGGGGACGTCCTGAACCTGAGGTTCTCCTGGTCCCGCAGGAAGGGGACTAACAGTGGAGGAAAGCTGCATGGTGCCTGTGATGGACCGAGTTAAAAATAGGAGTCACAGGACATATTAGAAAATTAGTTTTTTTTTATTTTAACCCAAAAGACTACAAACGACAAGATAAACTGAGCTCATAAAAAAGGTCAAAGAAACAAACTGAACTCAGGCAAAAAATGTAAACAAACTGGCTGCACAAACAAACATGCCCAACCTGACCTAACAAAGAAATGACACACAGGGGTTTAAATACTGGCTGATCAGACCAATTAAGACACAATAACAGAATACAATTACAAATAACACAAAACAAATAACAGTACAGCTAAGTTTGACTAAACTAAAGACCTAAACCTGAAAATTAAAAATAGTAAACTTTAAATACTAATATTTACTTAAATACAAAACTTAACTAACTGGTACTAATGAACTAGTGGTACAGTCCAATCAACATTTCAGCCTGCTGAGCCCTGGCCACCATCCTTTGTCTGGCAACTCCAAGGCAGGTAAGTACCAACGGGAAAACAAACAGAGTTAATCTTAAGCAAACAAAATTAACTTTAAGTTGACATAAATACATACGTTAACTAAATGTGCGCGTTAACAAATAGAACATATGTATCCAAATCAACTAATTAATGTTTTCATTGAAACTAAAGTGTTGTGTTTGTATGAAAAATAAACTGTGCATAAAAAGAGTTACCGACAGAGTGTGGCCATGGATTTGGCCGTCACAGTGCCAAAGCACTGAGTCACATGACAGCCAACAGTCAATCAGAGCAGCATGTGCAGGTAAGCTGCCAAGGTGTTCAGCCACATGTTTTGTTTAAATAGTCAGAATGAAAGCAATAAACTGAAGCCAATCCCCCAATTTTTTCATACAGTTAATAACTTTAATTAATAATTAATAACAGCACTGGATGATTCTGATCAATAATGATTTACGATCAAGCCCCATTACCTCAGATAACTTCATAATGGTTAGTGTGTTAGGGCGTTCCGACCCACCCACCCTCACTCACCCCCCCCTCACCGTAGCAAGTTTCTGGACATCCTCATCAGTCGCTCCCAGTGAAGCCAGGCCGATCTCCTGGGAGAACTGGGCGAACTTTGGGTCAGCCAGAAGAGGAACGTGACCCAGCAGCTCATGACACGTATCTCTAGGAACACAAAGACCAGGCGTTCAGTTTGGAACCCTAGGTTAGATGTTCTGACAAGCGTTGGTCAGGTTTGCAGATACAAGCATCTTTCTTAAAACTGGGATGTAAAATTCCTTGAAATCTGTTTCGGTTTCCTCACAATAATAATAAAAAAAATACTTATAATCAGTTAAATCAATGCAGGGAACTGCTCTGTAGTCATCATGTTCTTTGGAGATGGTATTCTCACTTCTGTCAGTCTGCCCCAGGGCAGCTGCGGCTACAGCTGAGTTTACCACCATTAGCGATTGATTGACTGTATTGTAAAATGGCTTGGAGTAGTCAGACTTCATAAAGCAACAGGTAATTTACCAATGAAAACCCATATTCAGAGGACTGCTGTTTGTTAGTGGCTGATCATTAGGGTTTGATTCGATAAATAATAAAACATCCAATAGATACAGTACATCAAATGGTTAATTTTACAATGCGGATTGAAAAAGTGGATGATTAAAAAAAGTAGTTTATTTTCTAATCAAAAGGGTTAGAGGTCTAATATTGTCCTCTGAATGATCAATGTTCTGGTCGATCCTCCCACAGTTCTGAAAGCAAAACTTTATCCAAGCAGAGTCACAAATAACAACAAGTGATGTTGGTGAAAGCTCTTACCCGTCCCAATGACAGCATTTATAAACAGGGGTTCAACAAAAACTGTTCAGTTCGAATTGACATTGAGCGGTTGATGTTAAAGACCCTGCAGAGTTTATAAACAATTGTTTAAGTATCATACAAAACTGAGCTTTTTGAGCATTTAACTATATTATAATGCTATTCCTTCATCAATCATACCTACTGGTGTTTTACGACATTCAAAAGCAGCAACCCCCTCTCTTCCCTCAAGTGGCCATCACCATTTCACATAAAACCTTTAACACTTAACAACACGTAACATTTAAGAGACACAGTGCTTATAAACAAAGTCTCTGATCAGTGTTTAGAAACAGAGTCCCACAAAATGTTTCATTCAGGCTTTCAAACACCAGATAGTTATGTATAAAGACTGTTTACAAATAGAGTCACAACCAGAGTTTCAGTTACGATTCATAAACATCAGCTGAGGACAATAAAGGCTTGTAAACAGACTCACTAACAACATCTGAACACATAACTGATCAGTGTTTATTAACATAGTAAACATGTGGCATAGTCTAGGTTTGGACTTACGGTTCTGGTGTGTAGAGTGGGTCGGTGCTGTGACGGATGTACTGTGTGCAGTTAAACACTCTGTAGGCCAAACCAGCAAGGAAGTCTCTTGGCGAAAGGTAACCTGCCACAGGTCGCACCGTAAAGCCAGAACGCTCTGAAAACACACAGGAAGTGATGTCAAGGTTTCGCAGCAGCAGTCTTGAGGTAAACTGAAATAATTCGCTACGTCCACTTTAAAAGACGATGTTTAAAACATTCCTTTAATGAGGCTTATAGGTGTGTGAGCTTATCAGGAGTTACCACAAAATAAATGCTGCTATCTGCTCTTTTCTCCTACTAGCCTCCCTTTATTATGTTTTCTCTTTATTGTTCCTACAGAAAGTACCAGCACTCCAGAATGTTCTGTCTGCTTTTAGTCCTCTCAGGCTCATCCTGAATCCACTTCTACTAGAAGTTTCATAGAATCTAAATGTCATGATGCGGTTGTTTGGTGGGTGGTGAGGCAGAGGCGGAACCAGGTTGTAGTGAAGAATTAGGAAGATTTAATGAATATTGAGTCCAAGCAGAGTT
>JAUZNJ010029208.1:0-41021 GCA_034780135.1 Jordanella pulchra | reverse complement strand
CCAGATGAAGCAAAGCAGGCCCAGAACATAACAGAGCCTCCTCCAAGTTTCACAGTAGGAACTGTGATTCTTTCTTCCTATGCTTTATTTGTTGATGTGAACCTGATGTTTGTTGAACTTGAAGTTCATCTTGAATCTCTTCAGAAGTTTTTTTTTTTTCTGAGCCCTTTTGTTACCATTCATTTGTTCCATCTCTGATTTGTCATCAGCTTTCTTCCTGCTACCAGGGAGGTTGGCTACAGTCCCATGGACCTTAGATTTATGAATAATGTGTCCAACTGTAGTCACATGAGCATAAAGCTGCTTGGAGATGGACGTATAGCCTTTATGTTTAGCATGTTTGTAATTTTCTTACTTATCTTTTAATACAACTTTACTTCCTCTGGTCCATGTTGAGCGCGGTACACATCATGTCACAAAACAGCACAGTGACGTCCTGTAGCCCTATATAAAGGCCCACTGACTGCTTACAAGGTATCAGACACCTGTGATGCTAGATAGTGGACACAGCCTGACTTATCATGTCCCTTTGGTCACATTATTTGCAGTCTTTTCTAGAGATACCATAATTTATATCCATGCCTGTTTCATGAGTTAATTTTGTTATATTGTTCCGTTTGAAAAGCAAGGTCTGACTTTTTTCATGGATTTTTTATTTATTATTACCTTTGTGAGATTCAAGTTATTTCTGTGACCTTTGTGGGTTTATCTTCCATTAAATGAGACGTACCAAGAGTTTTGTCCATGTCTGATGCTTTCCTGTTTTTATCATATTTAGTAATGGTAGAAAAAGCGGACAGCAGCCTCTGTGTTCTCAGATGTCAATAATATTTGTGTGGGTGGGTAGCAGTCTAAATGTGTTGCTGCTCTCTGTGTTTGTGAGAATCAAAGTGATAATGGCAGCCTCCACCTCCTATTTGTTGCAGTATGTTCGATGCCAGAAATGCAAAATAAATGTCATCCGCTGTGTTTTTTTTTCTGCAAGGGTAAGACATGTGGATCTGCTTCTTGTGTGCAGCCAGGTGAGCTGCCCTTACTCCGAGATAAACCTGAACAAGGAGGGTTTGTTGCCAGATCGACTCGGCGGAGAGCGGCCTCCTGTTCTCAGTGTACCTCCACCACGGGGGCGGCGCCCCGAACCGCATCCAAACAATCCGCCTCAACCT
The DNA here is from genome assembly GCA_034780135.1 of Jordanella pulchra. Lineage (NCBI taxonomy): Eukaryota > Metazoa > Chordata > Actinopteri > Cyprinodontiformes > Cyprinodontidae > Jordanella > Jordanella pulchra. The sequence continues at coordinate 39,855 of JAUZNJ010029208.1, read as the reverse complement.
CCATCAGCACCAGTACAGACCGAGCCACCCATGGATCCTCCAAGCAGGTTTGTTCATGAACAAGTAGGACAACGTTTAAACCAAAAACAAAAGCAGTTCAGTTAAAAACCGAAGCAACATAACAGTGGTGATAACAGGTCAGAGGCTTCACTACGTTTAACCTTTGGTTCTGCAAAGGGTTTAATTTGCTATAATATAGTGCTGTAATAAACTACTAGATATTTATACAGATATTTGAAACTAGTATCTCTGTTGCTAGGAAACCAGTGAGTGGAGAAGCTGAGCATTCAGAGTGCAACAACAAGTCGGAGCCACTGAGTGGAGCCAACGAGCAAAGCACCAATGGAACAAGGCCTAAACGGTAGCTGCCTGTCATTGGGTCCTCTCACTGCCGAGACAAGAGTAGCTTCTAAACTTTAGTCTTGTGGTTTTTTTTGTTTTTTTTTTTTTTATTTGTCTTCAGGATGGCTCCACTTCCCAAGTATCTAAAAATGCACTATGTCAAGGATGAGATTAGTGATGGAAAATGTAAGTGGGAGCTTAGAAAGTGGCAAACTAAAGCCAGCACATCCATGCTGCATCCCACCGACTGTTGTTCTGTTCTCCGTCTGCAGCTTCCCCAGAAAGCATATCCCTCCAGCAAGCGCTCCACGAGTCCGTGTTCTCCCCCGGCATCTCTGCTTCTCCCCCGCACAGAGTGGCTCTTTGCTGGGACAAACACTGCCAGCTGCTGCCCGAGGTCCTGGGTCTGACCGCCAAGAGAGTGGCGGCTTGGAGCGCGGAGGAGGTCAGACGTGTACACGCTATGATCGACCTATATAAAAACCAGATATGCTCCTCGTTCAGTAATCCTACTGGAAGACAGCAGCTGAATAATCCAGAACTTTTCTGGCCTTTTGGATCCAGTGATCACATCTGAGGTTTAACAAAAACATTGAAGTGGTGTTGACATCATAAAATAACTTGAAATATACAGAGATTGACTAAAAACCGGAGCTGGACTTTCACTGGCTGCTCACAGTCAAATTTGATACTCAGAAATATCTTTCCTCAGTTAGCAAATCGCAGCTTTTGCCAACACTCTTCAGTGAGGATGCTATTGCTGTGTATAAAGCCTTCAAACGTGCTACTTTTGTCATCGTTGAGAAAAGTCAAGGAAAGTAAGAAAAATGTAGAACTGCCTGCTTCTATACAGGTCAGTAGACAACAGGAAGGCTTTTAATGTTGCCATTTTACCAAATATGATCATATTTTAGCTTTTCGCTTTTTTGTTGCAGCTGATGAGGCTCTAAATCCTTTAGCGAGAAAGACTCACAGGCCGCTCCTTGAAAAACCTCCATTTATTCTTTTTTGGATCAGGGAGATATTTAACACCCCTGCATTTAGGGACTACCCTCTGAGACGCCTGTTTTCTAATCCGAGTCGAACCAACCAGACTAATCACTAATAAAATCCAGTTTAAATAATCATTTCTGTAGTAAAACCCTGTTTCACAGCAACAGCTCTCTCTCTCTCTCTCTCACACAGGCTGTGTGTTGCTGCCTTTCCTTCAAGATTAAATAAATCATGACAGTTCATTGCCACAGAGCTACAGGAAAATGTTTTCTATGTTGTGTGTCTTTCTTCTTATTTTATAGCTCTTAGAGCTGCAGGAATCAGATGAAACAAGTATAAGCATTTCAGGTTTTACAAGAGCTCGGAAATCAGGCACAGAATTATAATACAACCAATGAACAAACTCACTTTTCTCTTGGTTCCTTTGTCGTGTAGGTGGCCGGTTTTGTTAAAGGACTTCCAGGATGTAAAGAACACGCTGCTACATTTAAAACAGAGGTGAGCGCTTCCTTTATCTCTAGAGGAACAATACAGCTCATTAGGTTTGAGATGTGGTGTTTTAAAGTGCCTAAGCTATCACCGGCGATTGTTTAAACAAAAGAAATAAACACAGCGTACATTCTCCTCCAACCTGAGCGGTTTTCATGAAGCAGATTAGGACAGGAGCTCTAATAAAGAGACTCTGCAGCAATAATTTATTATTTTCACTCAGTTTTGTTTAATATTTCATCATCGCTGGCGACGATGTTTTGTCTGGCGTTTGGGGATCTTAGTTTGCCTGCTATTCCTAATTTATGCAGGCCTGAGCCTTTTCAGCAAGATTTCAAAACAGGGAAAACGTTTGAGATTTTTGATGAAATGTTTCTCGCTCATTAAATTCATTTTATGCTTGATTAATTTCATTGAACAGACTTGAAAATAAATTGTCATATTAAAGCCTTTAAAGACCTTTTTGTGTTATTTAGGCGTTTTTTATTTGAAGTTGTCCACAGTTTTAAAGTGAAAGAAACACTGTAATTGTATTTGTTTTTTTACAAAGTTGTGGCTGATGTTTGTAGTCAGCGACCCTGAGTTAATAATTTCCACATTTCAATGCAGTTTCTGCCTCAGGTCTGCATCTTTACCAGCTACAGGTTTTTTTTTTTTTTAGCTACATTCAGTGGATCAGAGAGCGTCTGTGTGTACATCTGAACTGAATTAGCTCTGACCTTCCTCTGGTTTATTGTAACTCATGAACATGCTTCCATCTTAAAGGAAGCCCATAGCAGCTCTTCCAATGTGTTCTGCTTGAAGCTTCATCCCAGATTTCTACCGGAGTTGCTCTTTTTACTGCCATTTATTTTCATTAAAGAACAACCTCCTCCAAACCTGATGCAGCCTCCGCCGTGTTTCCCTTTTTCTCTAATAATTTGCAAGGTTTAGTTTTGCAAAATGTCATTCGTTTTTATTTGCAATTATTTTTAACTTTAGATTTTAAATTATATTTTAGTTAAAAAAATGTTTTGTTTTTGAGTTTTTTAAAATAGCTTCTCTTATAGTTTTTTTTTAATTTATTTATGTAATACAACTTACATCACAGGGACAGACATCAAATTCCAGATAGGGACAGAGTGCTGCAGAAACACATATGACCTGACTGCTTTACTGCCATCTGCTCGGGTAACGATTACAGCGAATAAAAAGGGAAACTAGAACTAATCGAAAACTAGAACTTATGTTAATGCATTATGATAAAAACACTTCAGTTGGTTTTAATTAGTTTTGTAAACTCTTATTGCTGTTTCAATTTGTTTTTTGTTTTTTTTGCAAGGTCTAGTTTTTGTCTTTATTTCAGTTAATGAAAATGTTTTATTCTAGTTTTCGTCATTTCTTTAGTTTGAGGTAGCGATAATCACCACGTCAATCTGCACGTCAGCCGTACAGTTCAGCTTCGGTCTCACCTGGAAAGAGAAGCTTCTTCCACATGTTTTGCTGTCTGCTCTGCATGGACAATATTTCAATATCAATATATATCGCGAGGTGGTTTAATTCAAAAGTGTTCCTGATATTTCAATATACGTCACAGTCTAAATACAGCATTGGTCACTGACTGATGTTCCAGGTTTTTATTTAGTTTTATGTGTTTTTGTTTTTCAAAGCAAATATTTCTTCAATTTTTACGTTGGAGGATTTTTATAAACATTGCAAAATATTTTGTCATAAGTTTGTTTAGTCATCTGTTGTGGGCATTCTTTGCTGTCTTCCTAAGGCTTTTATTTTTTCTTCATCGATATCGAAATTATATCGTATCGACCGAAAGTAAGAAATGTATCGTGTTATAAATTTTGTCCATATCGTCCAGCCCTGCTTTCAGCTCTGATATTGTTTTAAAGCCAATTTTATTAAAGTATTTGAATGGGCTTTTGTTAGAGTTACTAGTGAACAAATGGAAAACTCTATAAAACTATGAATCTGTGCGGTCAAGAGTCTAAAGGAACGTTTTCCATCAGTACTCATATCAGTTTGGTCATCGCAGGTTTATATGTTTGTACATCTGAACTGGTTCAGCTGCTTTAATGTGAAAGAACCCAGAATAAAATTATTTTTTCTCTGTGTCTATCTAGCAAATCGACGGCGAGGCCTTCCTGCTTCTCACCCAAGCAGACATCGTTAAGATTCTGTCCATCAAGCTCGGACCCGCTTTAAAGATCTACAACTCCATCCTCATGCTGAAGAATGCAGACGAAGAGTGAGACCGGACTTAAGGTGGGAATCTCCTCCTCCATCCAGGTCCCTCGGTTGCTCCACTCAGACCTGGCTCAACATTGGACCTTGGATTTAAAAAGAGAAGAAAAAAAGGATATTTCAGTCGGAACAAGGCCAGTTCGCTTTGTTCTGCTGTGGTGCAACAGAGAGGAAAGAAGAATGCCTTTCACCCGAAGGTTTCCCATCTCTCCCCTCTTTTTCTCTATGACAGCCAGAGTATTTTAAGACACCATAAGGATTTACTAACCTGACTTGTGTTTGTTTACAGAATATAAAAAAAAAAATGCAGGCGCCTTTAAGGCTTCTTAACAATGTACAGTTTACAGATTGGATTTATTGCTGCAGTTGTTGGATTATTTGTTTGTGAAGAAAGGGTGCTCTGGCTGGTAAAACAAGTTTTTTTTAGTTTTTGTTTGTTTTGTTTTTTTTTTTTTTGCTGTTTTTTTGTGATTTTGTTTTTTTTTTAAAGCTGCAAAATACAATCATAAAAAAAAATGTTGGGAAGATTTTAAAATGTGAAACCTAGAGGAGGAGAAGCACTCGAGCCTTTCTCCTATAAATTGGAAAAAGATGACTGCTTGGTAGGCTCAAAGAGCAAAGTGTTTGGTTAATCCAGAGCAGGGGATCCTTAAAACTGCGTCTTTGTTTGTCTGCAGACGTGATTAAGTGCGTATGAGAAACGGAGATGCAGTTTCCCACCGTCCTGTGTAGGATGTGTTTCTGGTCAACGGATTGTTTTTGGAGCGAGCGGCAACTCGCTAAATCAAGGAACCCTCCTGTCTCTAGGGATGAAACGGATGCTGAACCAGCTGTTTTTGGTTTGTTTTTTGTAGCAACACATGAATATGAATGTTAAACAACTCCAAGTTGTTTTGGTATCCATCTTATTCTGTTGTTTAAATAAGCTCTAACTTTAAATCTAAATACAACTAGAATAAGAGACCTATCTCTCTCTCTCCCTACCTTGGGTTTAGTCCTGCTTATTATGCAAAGACTAATAACCTGTCTGTTTGGGCAAAGAAGACATGAAAGCAGTGAACTGATTTAAAAACAAAATATTTTAGCGATAAGGGGAGAGCCTTTGTTGGAGTGTTTGTAAATATGCGTGTACCACAGCGAGTTGGATGTTTACATCAGTAACTGTTGATATGCAAACAGCTTTTATTTATGTTTTGTAAATTATGGGACAACGGTACGCTGCTCTGCCTCCTCTGATAGAACGTGTGAACGGGAGACAATAAATGAGATGCACACTGTCTGCTGTCCTCATTTGACCCATGCCGTAAACCCACAGATGATCAGAAGTGTTGCTCCAGGTCTGTTGATGACACATTTGGCATCTTTGGCACACCAGCGGTGTTTAACTGATCCTTTGACTCCAGCAGAAGTCTAAAAATCTTCCAGTTTTTCTCTTTTTTTTTGTTTTTTCTTGTGTGTGTTTAGGTTAATGTGAAGCAACATACAGTAATTAAGAAGCCCAATCGTTTAGTGAAGCCGCATTATGTTTTGTTTTTTTTTTAGTCTGAGTATATTTATTTATTGGCTACTAAAAGAAAACACATAGGAAGTAATAATTATTGTTGCTATAATCTTGAGTCTAACCTTTAAAAGAAAAACACGGCCTCCTTTTGTTGGTCCTGGGCCAGTGGTTATGGATTTTATTCAACAGAGGTAAAGAGAGTTATATTTCAGAGCTGAACGTTTCATGCAGTCAAATGAGGTCTTAGTCACATTAGGAAGACAAGCCAGAGTTTGTATAATCCCAGTGAGTATAGCACTCTGTTTCCCTAAACTACATGTTTACACGTGCAGTGGTGGAACAGAAATGTATTTCATGGCCATAGAGTATATTGGTTTTTATGGACTCTCAGATAGATGAAGAGACTGAAGACAAAGGTATTTTCCATCTAATTTCTGCTTGAAAATTCTTAACAACCAAAATTTGAACAATTAAGAGATCTTGAATCAAACTTGTGATATCTGCTAAAAGGTTAAACAAAAGCATTTTTTTGGAAAAATCCCTAACGCCCTGCAGAACCTCTGCAGCCCACTAGGGTTTGAGACCTCTGATTTAGATCATTGGATGGTCTGTAACCATCCTGATGGGAACTAACTTTGATGCAGAATAGCTTTTCATTTTCAGGAATTAAAATACAGGAGCTTGTAAAAAAAAAAAAAAAAAAGGTGGGTAAACACTAGAGCAATGATGGAAAATATGAGTATCATAATAATTAAAAGCATTCTAATTACACGTTGCCCTGCTATTCGTATTCATATAGTGTTTTTGAATTAAAGTGAATTAAAATGTAACCTTGGTATCCCCGAAAAAGTGCACAATATAGTGAGATCAGAAATGAAAACAAAGAAATGTTGAAATGCTTTGAAATCCCAAAATAACACAGCAAACACAACTTGTTAAGAAATTTATTAAATCTATGAAGCCAGTTTTGAAGGTGAAAAAGAAAACTTATTTATAACTGATTTTCAGCAGCGCAAAGATCTTAAATATTCATTAAACTTTAAAAATATATGTATATATATATATATATATATATTTAATAGATGTCCAAATAATGGTAATAGCCCCCTTCGTTCCTATCAGTCGGATTGACAGTTGTGGTATGTTTAAAAACCCCCTTTAACTGTGCAAACTTGTGTCCAGGACCAACATCCAGCCACACTTCCCTGGATTTTGAGTATCTCTTCAGACTGTCAGCTATGTGCTAGCTAGACACACAGATTTTAGCATTTGCAAACTGTGTAACTTTGAAGTTAACTAAACAATGATTTTATTAAACCAAATTGTAATAAATTCATACAAATAGTCAGGATAGCATGAAAAAATACACCATATGAACTCAAAAAAAAAACATTAAATGAGAATTTATAAGACTTTTAATTAGCAAAAACAAAGCACTGCAGAATTTTAAATGAAAGCGTTCTCGTAGTTCTTACATGGGCTTCGTATATCCGACTGCACACACACCGGAGGGCGACATATTGGGTCATCTCATGTGATTACATTTGCTACATTTACATGTCAGCCAAAGCATTTCACGTCTATGTGAAGAAGTGCTGCCGCTGGAGGCAATGGTGGAACATTCTATCTGGTGGTTCGACTGAAATGTTTGCCAAGCAGGACAGTTGGAGTAAAAAGAAAAGGAAAACAAGTTCAAGTCAGGGTTAAACGAGAGTCTAATCGGTGTAGCTCTACCTCCGCCCTTCATCAGGTGATCTCTGAGTCCTCAGGTCACCAAAATCATTTCACAAGATTATCACAGGTACTAGCAGTAGCTTGGTACCAAATATACGACATTCTTGTAACATATTGCTCTCAATAACAACACGGTTCTGTACCTCAACTCAAACATTCACTCCACAGCTTCCATCATAGGGGTCACCATGAGGTCATTTACACCAGTGTAAAAATCTTAAATCTAGACGATGATCTTGAATGTCTTAAGAGGGAGGCTCTAACTCGACACGTGTCATTTTCATCAAGATTGGATGTTGCTGATGGGAGAGAAAAGAATTTGAACACCTTCTGTCACATTGCAGTAAAATTATAGTTTTTGTACCGTTTCTCCTTTGCAGCATTTGTTCTTTGCATGTGTTTTGTCTGTTCATGGGTTTGTCTCATTTTCGTATTTGCTAGTCTAATTTTTTGTTACCATTCCCTGCAGGCTGAATGCTTGTGGCATTTATGAGATTAGGGGCATATGAGAATCCATTTTACAGTATTATGGTTTACGACTTATAAATGGGACAAAAACAAGTGCTGCCGATCCCACAGCCGAACCAAAATAAAGATGGCAGAGCAGAAGGACGTCTGCACATCTCATGCCTTCTGTTATTTCATTCATGAGTATGATTGGATCAAAATGAACTGAACATCGCTACTTTTCCAAACAGATTCTTTGGGGACAGTCCAGATTAACAACATGTAGAACTAAATCTGAGCGTCGCACATCGTCAATCTCGCTCGCCACTGTACTCGTTTTTGTGTGTGCAGTACTTTTGAAATTTGCTGTGAATTCATGCATTTGATACAGCGTCTGCAGCCAGCACCCACTAGACTTAACTTATAAAAAACTCTCAGAATTTATCCCATACATCAAGCCTTGAGAAAAGTGACATCATTTATGAGTTTAGAAAAAACCTCTACAGGGATTTTAAAAAGCACAGCCTTCGTTTCACTTAATTTGTCTTCGAGGTTTGAAATTTGAAGAACTGAAGAAGTCGGCCATCTTGGATTTAATGTAAAATTATGATTCTAGTTTGGCCATTTACAGCCTCTGAATTTGATCAAACTGCTAAAGCTTTTGACTGATCATTTGTCATTCGATCAGTTGGCTCATTAAGCATTGGGGGAGGGCTTAAGTTAGCAAAAACTATGTTGTTTTGTGCTGAAAGGAGGGAGAGTCAGGCCTCAAATTTAAATTAATATAGCTTCTAAATAGAAAACTGCAGATGCAAGAAACCTTCTGTGATTGATCCAAGCTTGAGTCACACTGTAATCACGGGTCAATCACTGATCTCACACAAGTTGGTGTCACTTTAATACCAATACTAAAGCCTTTGGAAATGTGTTTGGCTTTCAGTTCCCCATATCTGATCAGATCCGATCAAAATGAACATGATGGATCTTATTGCAGGCCCACACAGTGATCTAGGCCTAATTACTCCACAGCACCCAGTGGAAACATGAAAAGAAACACTACTAGCAGAGGACAGGGGATTATGAAAATCCTTACCCATATGTTACTTCTTAGAATGCAGAAAAGAAATCTATTGGTGCCATGGTCCAGAAACAACAGGAAAACATTTTGGATCCAAGCTGCTGTTTTGTCTCTTTAGTTATGTTTTATTTAAGCTCTTGATTTGCAGATTTCAAATTGACTCGGCTTATATTTAGTGATGAAATATCAAGAATTTTTAAAGATTTCTGCTCAATCAAAGCACATTTGTTCCAGAGACCTTAGCTTCTCCTACACAGAACAGGAAGTGACCGAAACTCCCATTAGGAAGGTCAGATCTGGCGGTAGATCTGGCTTAGGTTGACCTGCCTAAAGGCAAGGTTGAGGCCAACTCACTGTTCCCCCTGCTGGTAAATTGTGGGACCTAGTTGATAGCTCTGAAACAACGGGAGACAGAAACATGCAGTGTTGCTGAGCTGCAAGGGCTGTTTAATGCGCCTTTAATTTTGATAATTAAGGCTAATGTATATTAAAAGCCAAAAACTCAGTGCTCCAGACCGTTTGAATATTTTGCAAGAGTAAAATATTGGAAACACGTTACGTCACGTTCTAACATTCATAGAAAGTTAAGTGGAAGGAAACAGTGTGGTGATAAAATGTCCCCCAACAACAAGGATAACCACAGACTTCAGTGTAAAGCAACAGCTCCTGAATGGATTATGCTTGAAAACACTGTGAAAGCTGCAGGAATCCTTGCTGCTGATGCATCTTTTCCAAACACATTTCTTTCCTTTCACTAAAAATGCTTGGATGTGGAACTTTGTGAACACCAAGCTTCCTTAACAATGACCTCTTTTAGTTTACTCCTCTTGCTTAGGGTGCTGATGACCACCTTTTGGACATCTGTCCAGTCAGCTGTCTTCCCTATGATTGTGTATCCTGCTGACACAGACTGAGAGACCATTTAGTGGCTCAGAAAACCTTTGTAGGGGTTTGGATTTTATTAAATAATTAGAGACGCCACGAGTTTCAAATGTTTAGCGTTACTTAATTAGAATTATCTGATGCAGTTTGAGGTTAGCATAATGCATGAGGCATAGTCTTAAATATTACAAGAAACAAATGAATTACTTCCCCTGATGTGACATAAAACTGTCTGTTTTTTTTTACTTTCTAAAATAAGTGACAAAAACTACTTTACTTTGTCATGAAATTAATCTTTCTTTTTAAATATGTTTTTTAATCCAGACTTCAAAAACTTTTTTACTGTTTCTGAATGTCATAAAATGAGTTAAGGCTTAAAAAAACGAGTTTCCAATGAAGTTCAAACTGTTTAATCAATTAGCATAACTACAGTAACATTAAATCACTTTAAACTATGTCACTTTCAAGACCTCTAAATGTGGCCTTAATGTTCTGCAAATGGCCTCTAAGCACATGGTTCAGCTGGGTCACGCTTTTAACTCAAACCCAGAACCAGTACGTGTGTCACCCACATGTGGCCCACTTGGAAAGTCCCCCTCAAAGCAATAACATTCTGTGTGGGCTGCATTCAGCCCACATGCAGTGAAATTAAACTCATTAAACTACCTTTCTGCAAAAACAAGTTGCCCCATGTTTCATTTGCTGTGTCTGTTGGCTTAACATCTGCTCTTGTGACACATGTTGAGACAAGATGTGTGTGTGTGTGGGGGGGGTGTCATCATGTGGCCCAAATTTGAGGTAAACTAAATAAAACTTCAGTTTTATGTAAACACCACAACCTTTTCGGTTGTGCTTAAACTATTTGACACAGTGCTGGCAAAAGTGTTCATCTCAGACCAACCTTTTCACATTTTGCGGCAAAAAAACTTTTATTTTTTTAGGATAAATCTTGGTTTAAATACAGCTGAGAAAAAAAAGACTTTTGAAAACCAAGTACACTGAAAAAGGGGACTTTTGTGGTCCTGTAAATATTACTTCAGTTTTTAATCAAAATGTTATTGCAAATTTGACATGTAAATGCCTTTACTTCCACATGACACCTTTTATTTAATGTGTTACTCAGAATGAATTTATAAATCTGTATCCATCGAAAGAACCAAATTGTATTAACAAAACAATTTAAATAAGTTCCCAACTTAACAGATGCAGGTAATATGTACTAAACCTGATGCTTTTTTTCCTTGCCTGATCATGTTTAGGTCAGAAATTGAAAGTATTAGTTGGCTGCACAGTGGTGCAGTTTTTGGAACTGCTGCCTTGCAGCAAGAAGGTTCTGGGTTCGATCTCTGGTCCAGGGTTTTTCTACATGGAGTTTGCATGTTCTCCCAATATCTCTCTGGATACTGTTGAATTAATTGGCTTCTCTAGATTCTCCGTGTGTTTCCATGGTTCTGTGTCTCAGTGCGTCTCTAAATTTACTAGCAAAACAGTAATACACCATCTGTTAATAAGAGAAATTTGGTATTTAAATTAACTTGAGTTTGTTTTGTTACGTTGACTCTTCTGAGTAAGTAAAATCATATTAGATTTTACTGAGTGAAATTTACCACAAAAAAAACTGTATAAAGAGTTACCCATGTGGTACTCCAAATTTGTTTCAGTGCAGCCTACAGGTCAAAGATTAGGTAGAGGAGAAGTCTAACCCATGCAGGTTATAGACTAGTATCCTGAGCTTTAATATTTCATGAAGTGATGCCCAATCCATAATCTGATACTAGGAAGACTCACCTGCAAGCTCACTGAGAAATTGTCATCAGACTAAACTGAGAGGCTGTGAATGAGAAGAAATGACCAGAAAACAGCTCAAATCTGGACTTTTTGGAAGAGCGGCAAGAAGAAAGCCACTGTTGAAAGAAACCTTTCGGTATATGTATCTTTCATAAGTAGGATTATCAAAAGTTTTGATCCTTTCAAACGTTTCAATACTCAAACACTTTAACAGGTAGATACCTCTGGTTTCACTAAGATGGAAAACCTCAAAAACAGTCACACCTCAATAGATCTGCAGCTTTGCCGGGAAAGACAATTCCTCACTTTGCAGATTGTTTATTGAAAAATATAAAAACCACGTATTACTTTCCTGCAAATGCTGATCCAACTTAAATTAGTTGCTTTATTTAATAACAAGTCATTGGATTAAGTTGGTCAAACTGAATCTATCCAATTTGGCAATTTATAACCTGAACAGATGAAGTCAGTTTGATTCAATCACTTCTTACCAGTTCAGTCGTTTAAGTCTCTTTTTAAAGTGTAATAGCGTTTATTATTCATATAAATTTGAAGTAAAACGTAAGAGTTGAGGCGAAATGTGAAGAAAAAGTTCAGCCTGCTCTCCTTTAGAGGGAACGTGTCTAACTATAAAGAAACATGTTTTTCGTCCCCATCATTTATGGTGGCTAAACTTGTAAAAACATCTACCTTCGAAACTAGGATGTTGAAGTTGCCAGTGAGTATCTGCAGGGAGGATAAGCTGTGGTCATTTTTTTGTTTACTGCGTTGGAAAAAGATGCTGGAGGAAAAAAAAAACAGCTGCACTTTCTGTAACTTCTTTAGAGAACATGTACTGCCTGGCGATCTTGGAGAATAAATAGGAGCTCACCGTGGGACTGGACTAGACCAGCCTCAGATTCCCACGACCCCTCCTCTCCACACACAGAAGAGGAGGCTGCAGAGACGCACAGGAGGACAGGCAGCGCGGAGACGGAGGCAGAGCAGCGCTGCACCACTTTTCCCTTCATTTACTATAAAAGCTACATTTCAGGCTCCGCTGTTGCGCATTGCACTGACTCACACTGTGCTGCGAGGAGGAACAAGAAAACAAAACAAAACAAAAACAAGACACCAAAAACGTCTAGATCTCAAGAGAAAAATGGAAGAGAGTGGATTAGCCGCGGATCAAAAGTGGAGGAGTGGGAGGAATAACGCAACTCGGGATTATGTATGCTGATAATAGCCGGTTTCTGCTTCAGATTAACACCAACAAAAACAAGGCAAGTACCCACTCTGACTGCATGCTCACCGCCTTTTCCACATTAAATGGATTATTTTAGTGAGCAACAGCGCGCGGATGGATTAAAATAAAGCCTAAACGATGCATGCGTAAAAACACTTCTTCTAACTTGAAAGACGAGCGTTTTGAATTCGCCCCTTGAGTCAACTCCTGTTCGGGGCAAATGAAATGATGAGTTTAGTTCAGAGGACTCTGATGACCGCAGTGAGATGGTGAACTGATGGAGTGGTCCAATAACAGGGAGCTTCGGGTTCAGGCGGGCTGACTGACTGAGGAGGCTGTTTTGCTCCACAGGGAGGAACTGCAGAGAGGTTGGCATCTCATTAACTCAGCCACATGTCTTATTAAAACAGCTATTTCCTGTTGTGTGCAATGCAGAGTAAACTGTCTCCCCTCCACCCCCCACCCCTGCGCTCACACACAGATGCTGCATTCACTGTTTTCATGTTTTTTCTTCTTCTTTGTATTCAGTCTGAGGATGACCGCTGCCAGTCCACCCTGCAGCCCCGCCTCCTCCCACTCCTCTTCCTATTGCTTCACAGCCTGCTACAAACACCTGAGGAAAGGTGAAGCCCTCCAGACCAAGCTGCGCCTGGACTCCCCTCCAGGCGTGTGGCTCCTGCTGGGTGGAGTGGTGGTGCTGGTGGGGATGAGCGTGGCCGTGGCGGGGTACGTCTCTGCGCCGCCGAAGCCCGTCGTGGGCGAACGGAGGGACAGCCATGCTGATAAAATGAAGCTGGCAGGGCCTGTGGTCATGGGGGTTGGCCTCTTCATCTTTATCTGTGCCGCCACTCTGCTGTTTGAGAACCGGGACCGAGAGAATCCCGCTTCTAAAACTTGTGACGACCTGGAGGATCTGAGGGGGAGCAGCAGCAGGGAGGATACTCAGGAGCAGTGGGAGAATACAGATGAGGAGCAGTCGGAGTGGGCCACCCCTGTCCACCAACTGCCCCACTCCACCCAGAGCCCCCTGCTTCCTCGCCCCAACAGTGCTGACTCACTGCCAGCTCCTCCTGATGCAGGAGGCAAAGATAACGAGGAGGGAGAAAGAAAAGAGGAGGAGGAGAAGAAGGGGAAGTCGATACTGCTCACCATTGTTACCAAAGTTCTCCACCACCAGGAACCGGTCCCTCACCCGTCTTCCCCTTGCCTGTCCGGCTCTAATGACTCACTTCACTCAGACTCATGCAACTCGTGTGAAATCAACCTCAATGAACGGACAGAGTTAGAGTTGCCCCAAGACTGACACAGCTGCACAGGACTGCTGTATGTTATAGTGCCTCTGAGTGGCACACTGAGTCACGGTCTGAGGCATGTTTTTGTCCTACATTGCTCACCAACTCACCCACATATGAAAAATCTAAGCTGTTTTATTTGTTTTGTTATTTCTAAGGCTCCAAAAAGCCACTTCTGGAGCTACCAAAATTCTGACCTGGTGGTGGAGAAGTTATTTTGGTGCCAACCTGGGTGATAAACACTTCCTCTCCCCAGAGGTGGACATTCTCTTTCTTAAGAGGTTCACTTAAGAGGATAATCCAGATTAGGTCTTGAGTGAGTCTTTGTCTTATCTCACATGCAGTGTAATCTTCTCTTTATCTCGGTGAAATTTGTGTTTCGGTGTAAACAAGAGCAGGACATAAGGCCACACTCCTCTCACTCGACACCTACAGCCATGCTATTAATACCAGCTGGTGCTCTATAGCTAATAATCTGGGTTTCTTACAGCGAATGACAATATTTTCTTTGGATTTCCACATTCAGCTGCTCACATTTTTTCCTTTCCTTTAGGGCTGCGATGCGAGATCTGAAAGAATCCTTAAGTGGGTGAACAGAAACGAGTAACAGCATTAACAGAAAAAAAAGAAGAAAATAACTAATTCTGGTGAAGCTGCTGAGTTATTCTTGACGTAACTGAGAAAATCACTCCTGTCAGTTTGAGTAAGTGATGCCTCACTCTCCCACCATCTCGACCTCTCATCTCCCGTCTCTTCAACAACTTGTTTCTAACGCTTTATTCAAATCTTTATTACATCTCGTTTTTTTTTTTTTGTTTTGGCTTAAGCACAACTAAGAAAGTGCAAAAAAGAACAGATAATTCACCGGAAGGACAATTAAGAAGACGATTGTTGAATTGTTCTGTTCCGGTTCTGTTAGAAGAAGTTGATATCTTATCTGTTATGACATCTTTATCTAGCGTTACTCCAGATTAGTGTGACAGTTGAAGCCACCAGATGGCCTGAGAAAGATCAAAACCAAAGTGGACTTCTACCACACTAATAACCCCTATCTAATAAAAAATCATGTTTATTATAGATTTTTAGTCAAGATTAGTTTTCTATCAGATATCAGAACAGATTAACTTTCTGATTTGTGCTCGGCTTTTATTCACAGGAGAAATCATTGGCAGGACACCTCCTCTGAGCTCCATTTTTAAGTGTAAATAATAAAGGTTTTCTTGTAAACAACCACTTTAGGGCTTTGTGTAAAAAATATTTTTTTAACTTTTAAATTATTTTATTTCCACAAGAGATGATAATTAGATGGAGCTCAGATTTGATGCCCTTCTAATAATGTTCTTTAGAGCCTTTCTAGTCAGTGTAACAATTTGATAGAAAATGTATGTATATTTAGAGCAACATGAGGGTATTTGTGTTAAATTATTTCTCTATCAAATAGAAGATATTGGAAAAAGAATCTGATAAGCCTTGTTTTTGTTTGGGCCATCTTGGAGGACAGATTTGGTGCTACAGGTTGCAGAATAAAATAATGATACCAGTCTCTGACGAGGTTAACAGCAGTATTAGCAAACTTTGTTTGTTTTTCCAGTGAGAGCGATGCTTATACCTCACCAATGGCTGTTTTGGTATTTAAGAATACATCATGGCCACATATAAGGCTGGGCAATATTTGGAGATTTTAAAAATATTTAGATTTTTTTTTACAAAAGAGATATAAGTCTATATTATTTATAGCAAGACGATCTACTTTGTTATATGATTATACTTTTATTATACAGTAGGTTATTTATCAGCCATGTCAGACATGATCTGGTGTTTATCTACAGCTGTTTGTTAGAAATTGTGCCTGTGTGACATTAAGGACAAAGTTTGGTAATCTGGCACGACATGTTAGTCTGGAAAGGAACAAGTAAAGTCCAGCTTCAAAGGCGGGACTAACAGAGTCAGCAGAAACAGTTTAGAACCAGTCAGATAACCATCTATGTGATGGAAATAAATCTTCTTTTAAAAAAGAAAAGCCTTTTTACAGCAGCCAGTTGCTGGAATTTAGATGACATAAACAGCTCTTTTGGGACATAATAAGTCAATAAAACATTGAGGTTGACCTGCTACCTGTCCTGTGATTGGTCCTGTTGGTTTCAGACTGGGTAGTAGAGTCTTGCCAGACTGACCTGCACCCTGTGTAACTTATTCTGGCTGGCCAGGCTTTTTTAGATTTAACTTTATGTAACTACTTTATAAAAAGAAAAAATTATCAAGATAAATATTGTTTGTCATCATACAGTTTCAAAATATTCAGATATTGTCCAAAAAAAAAGAATTTTTCGAACACATTTCCCACCAGTTAAGAGGTAATAATAAGGCATTCAAACACTTTAAGATTTAATGCAATATATTGCAAAGAACCGTGTGAATGATAAATAATAAATGACCTTCTCTAATGTCCTCAGTTATTCCGTTAAGTTTAATTTACATTATTTAGAATAACATTTACATTACCAGATTTGAGATTTCAGAAATTTTACATGTTAAGGTTGGTGAATGTCTGCTTTGGTCCTGGTCACTTTCAGACAAGCTGGAAGGTTTAGCATTTAAGACCAGCTAATCTGGATCTATTAGAAACAAGGAAACAAAGTGTGTCATCTATTGTAGGTAGGATATCTACTACTTATATTCTTTTAACAGAACCCCCGTTAAAAAATCCTGACCAATCCCTTTAAGCCCAAATTTAGCCCATAAGCACAGATGGTGCCGTAAAGTGGGTTGGATTGTATTTTAATTATCCTCAGCTTTTTTTTTTCTCTGGTGGCTGCACAGGAGAGTTTAAACATTTTATGGGTAGTTTAGGACTGCTAAGTATTTCCTTGCAGGTTGGGGCCCATGCTGAGCTCTAGATGATGAGTGAGACTGGAGTTTATAGTAATCTGCACCCATACACTTCGATGCTACTAGCAGCAGAGGCTGTGTGGCCTGGAACTGAATGCTGTTATTAGATGAAGGATGTATATTTCAGTTGAAGTGGGTGAAAAAAAAAGAAACTTGATTTAAGCTGTCAACATCTCTCGTGAAAAAAATAGAAGGAAAAAAAAAAAAGATCTGCCCACTCTTCACTCTCACACTTTAGGGGAGTCCTGCTCAGTGTGAGATGATCTAATGCATTTGAATTCAGTGAGAACGAGGCTGTGCTATGAGGCTGCAGTCACTGATTATTTATTTATAAAATCGGAGTGTGACAGTAAACCAAGCAGAGAGAATAATGTCAGCGCATATCTAAACGCACGTAGAAGTGACTGCCGCTACACAAATTGAGAAATCTCCCCAATTGTAGATCGGTGTTGGTGTCTGTGCAGCGGCGTTACATAAGTCAGCAGTGCAGGTTTTATGCTGCATTGACAGTACAAGTGAATCAAATCCTTTACTCAGAGAGTATTGTGCTCGTGTGAGCGCATTGATACATATCTGAGCAGACAGAAAGGAAGCAGTAAGCTGCTTAGCCCTGCGCTGACTCAGTACTAAAGCAATTTCTCTGCTCCTTATAAGAGAGAAGCTTCAATCAACATTTTATATCGAGACCCAACCAGCTGGGAATTTTATGTGTTTATTCCACAAATAGAGATCATCTGTGTTACCAGAAAAGGGAATTTTGCTAAGGAGTAATGGAAAGTTGAAAGCACTAACACAGAGGGGTGTGTGCTGCTGAGAAGGTATTTATTTTCCCACTGAAGCAATACCTGTCAGCTGTGTGACATTGACATTCTACCCATCAATAAAAACTGCCAATAAACCAAACTTCATTTTATTGCATTAAAGGAAACGTTCTTTAAAACTTTCTATGTGAGTTTTATTTCCTGTATCACAGCTGTCAAAACTTCAATGATGGACAGCCTTACTGCAGCTATGATTGGTTCCAAAGAAATACCAGGTGCATTGCTTCGCTAATCCAATTTCTTTCCAGCTTCGAGTTAGGCAGTGAGTATTTATGCTGCAGTCAAAGGGAGATACCTGTTCAGAATGAAAGGACTAATAATCTGTGTTTTTGCCGTTGTGATGCTCACACCCACTCAAGGTAAGATGTCTTTTTCTCCAAAGTCTGAAGGCGTTTCTGCTGCCCTCACAGGGGTATGGGCATTGCTGCACAGGATGCAGATTCTAGTGGTCTAAGAGGTAATAAATCCAACAGCTTGTCTGTGTGAGCCATTACAAATGTCTGTTGTGATTAAATAACAGCCCCACAACTGGATTTATAAATTAAAAGACTTTTCTGCAAGCTACACATGTAACCACTGGAAAAACTGTCAAATAGGAACCAATGGGAAGTTTGCAGAAAAAACGTCACTTGTTTCTTGCTTTTGATCAACTACCAGATTTATCAGAGATTTTATTCATTAAAACCTGAGAAAAGCAAAACATACACTACTAAAGAAGAAGAGGGAAGTCATTTTGATTACATGTGCAGTGACTGCAGACTGCAAAGATAATGAATGAATTTTAAAGACCCAAGGCAGAAAATCTACAAATTCACCTTCGGAAATTTTTGCTAATCAATATAGTTTCTAAATGATTTCTCTGAGTCATTGTAAAATCCTTCCTTCAAACCATTTTCATTCAAATGTAAGAATCTGGGTATGAGCTGCTTTTTAAAATTGTGGACAAACATGTAGTTGTCATGCAGATTCATCATCACTAAATGTCTTATTAACAACGAGTTATGCAGTGAATTGGTGAAATTAAAAAAAATACCACAACAAATGAATTTAGAAGGAGGTAGAGACAAAATGAAGCTGTCCTTTTCTTCCCAATGAACCGATCTGTTTCGCTTTGGTCTGCTGGTTTAACGGAGCTAACACTAACAAGATCAAAGTAGATAAGGATTGTGAGTCTCCCTGAAACACAGCACAGCTCAAACATCTGATGGCCCTCAGGGAGAGATTAGCTTAGACTAAAACTACCTGTGCAATAATGGATGTCCACTAAATGCATTACTGGAGAGAGTAAACAAGGGAAATCAGCACAAATTTGCTTTATTAAATAAAAAGAAAAACCATTTAAATATAGAAACTGAGAGCATTATAGAAGGAATGATCGAGGTTGGACTTTTTTATACCCCTTCATATGACAGAAGAACTTTCTGTTTATGCCATCTATTTATTCCATTACCTTCTAGCTTGAAAAAAACTTGACCAACTAAGGTAATGAATCCACTTAAAGAAACATGTTCCAGACAGCTGCAGGATAAACAAAACATTTCGGAGATGTTTAAGTGCTAAACAGAATGTGTTACGATATGTTCCAGTCTGGTTTTATGCCCCCTAACAACCATACACCACTAGGTAAAAGCTTACTAATGCAACAAGTAAAAACATTTTCTGCTGTCTTTTTTGTTTATAGCTGTTATCTATTATCTATCTGTTTAGTTAGTTTCACTTATGCACTAGTTTTTCCCTCAGTTTCTCTAAGAATCTGAACAATTTAATACAAAGTGCTCACCTTTAAATACTCAACTAGTCTTCAAATTGGTTGGTTTGACTAATCCTGAAACAACACCAAGCTGAAAATGGCTTCAAACTAATGGAGTGTAGTAAAGGCTGCTTTCACTGCTTTGTTCTGCAGCTGGATTAACAAACATAGTAATGTCCAGATATTAATGCAGATCTTTTAAAGCACATTTTATCAAGTTGCTTACTTTTATTGTATTTGTAAAAAATCCTCAAAAATAGCATTTTTTGGTGTGATGTTCTGCAGTTTTAATTAAGCTCAGATTAAGAACCAGAGATCTGTTTGACCTAAATTGGAAGTTATCCAAAAAACAAAAAAACAACCCCAAATGCTTGAATTACCATTTTTAGAATTTTTGAATGAGCATGAATGTCCATTCAGTCAGTCAGGAAGTCAAAACACATCAAGCACTGATGGGTAGATGTGGGTTCATATGATATAACAAATAAAGGACAATGATTGTCATTTAGCTTCAATATTTATTTATGAAGAAGAGAGAACAAAACAAATATGATGTCATGATTGTAACTCTTTGTGTTCAGGTGAGGAAGAGGAGCAGCTGATTGATTTTGAGGGACTGGAGCAAGAAGAAGAGTACCTGGAGTGTTTCCGCTGTGATCTGGGCTTCTGGGATGCGTGCTATACGACAGAAACCAACTGCAGCCGAGGGGAGCTCTGCTACACGGGCAGAGGGAAGGCCGGTCTGTTATTCATCTACTGAGGATAGTTGTAAAGGTTGCATTAATAATGTGGAAATCATTTGGCGATTAACCTGGCTGCGTTTGACCTCTTTTCCTCAGCCGATTCCCTGGATATAAAGACGCTGGGCTGTGCGAAGGCCGAGGAGTGTAACGTGAAGACGACAGTGGAGCTTTTTTTAAATAATACCATCTTTACAATGAGCAAGTCCTGCTGTGACACCCCTTTTTGCAACTCTGCACAAAAACTACCCATATGCACCCTTTTTTTGGCTGTTTTAACCATCTGTCATATCACTAAAGCCTTGGTCTGAAAAAAACAACAAAAAAACATTTTTACTAAGCTGTGGTTTAAAAAAAAGGTTGAAGTTATACTAAAGGTACCTCAAGCAGGAAAAACTGCCATATTTGAAAGATGTTTGTACTGAGTAATAAATAAATAAACACTAGATATTTGTAACACACAATGTACATTTATTTGGTAATAAAGTAATTGTGTTTTCATTAACTTTGAAACTGGGATATGCGCACACTTTACTTAAATTTCCTTTATGTTTCTTTCTATCTTAACCATGTAAGTTTAAGACTATCTCACTGAGGAATGTAAAAATGCGTTTGTAACAAATGAAGAGTTTAGCTGCGCTTCAGTAGCTCTCCAGCAGAGGGCAGTAGTTCATCTTTCATGAAACCCTGCAGATCCACATCTTTGTCCTCCAGGTCAAGGCTCAAGAACTTCTCCACCACAGACTGACATCTGTTAATCAAATATGCCCTTTTTAATGGAATAAAGTTTATTTATTTATTTTACAAGAATATCAGTTCAACACACCTCTTGGCCTGCTCGTCTGACGATGCTTGGTCAATGTGTTTGATGGGTTTTCCTGTCCGGTAATGTTCAGACACCTTAAACAAAAAACACAATCACTCAGTGAGCATTCCTCTGCGACTCTGTGTGAGGCTGTGTGTGTTTGTCTTGAACGACCTCCACAGCTCTGTGTACAAGACATGTTGGCAGGCCTGCCAGTGCTGCGATGTTGGCCGCGTAACTGGACTGACAGATCCCTTCCTTCAGCTGGTACAAAAACACCAACTCATCTCTGTCCACTGCTGTTTCTAAAGTCTAAAAACGGACAAGCAGAATCTATATTGGAGGTGGAGCGGGTCAGTTAGATGTGTCTCTTGTCACATTTACTACAATTTTAGTATGAAAGATTCTCTTTATTCGTCTGTGCTTGGTTTGCATTTCTCCCCACCAGAAAGGAAAGCATTCCAGTAGTTGGAAGCAGGCCTAATTGCATCAAACTGTGGAAGTTTGTAGCCAACAGGATGTGAGGAACATCCGCCGGAGACTTTTGCAGCCAAAATGAGACTGATGCAGCGAGTAAAGACAGCCCGTCAACCTGCAGGAGAAAGTGATGTTAAGGTGAAGAAAGACAAAGCGGCTGGTGACAGAATAGCTTCTGTTGCAATTCAAGCAAAGCAATTCACAAAAACTTCAGACGCTGTTTATTGAACTGCTTTCTTTTTAACTGGATCTTCCTGCCAATAGGTTTGTAGAACTCAAACATCTTCTGTATTTAACCTGTAGCCTGTTAGAAAACATTTCCTGTAACAGGAGAAACAAATGTTACATGACACTGACCTAATGAAATGTTTTTCCTGTCTAACATAATACAGAGGTCCTTCATTCACTGGTGCCCCCTGCAGGCTGAGTTTGGGCATGTTTATTTTTTCTGCTGCAGAAAGAACAAGCTGTGATAAAATCCTCCTATATATTTATGGATTTTCAGGAAAAATACGAAATTTACTTTTTTAATAACTCCTTAGTTAACATCCTTAATGTAAAAAAAATATTTAAACGTTTAACATGTAAGCAATGTATTGAACTTGCAATAAACAAAAAAAAATGTAGCTCTTTTATTTAAAATTAGTTAAAAAAATATATGTAATAAAACTATTTAAACTTTCCAATAACTAAAAGAAAAATCTTTTTTGGTTATACAGCCATCAAACTCTTCTTCAGGGCCCTCTGGACCTGACCTGTGATTACGATGTAAACACACAGCTGCTCATTTTCATTAAATGCTTTCAGTCATGAAGTGCTTTTGTATTTTAGCTTCAGCGGAACAATGTCCTAACAACAGAGATACGAGCACATTGCCTGATGCTCACAAATCGGTGCTCACTGTGCTCCAGGTGACTTGGGAATTAGTAAACCAGCCGAATGGAGGACCTTTTCTTTCTCTCACAGATGCCGAAGCACTCTCACACCAGTATGCATACAATACATCGATCTAAATTAGCCTCTTTTGATACAGATGTTTGATTTTAGATTGAATTAAACAGACTGTAAGGGAATAACATTCACAACTTAAACAATGCGCAGCATATCTATTTCAGGAGCGTTTATCTCTGGCTCCAAAAATACATCCGAGCTCAAATTAGGTTCCTCCAAAGTGAACGTGGTCTTGCTTTAACTTTGCTGTGTAGAAAATGAATATAGTCCACAGTTATTGGCTGCAATACTACACTTCTCCTTTGCTGAATCACAATCCCTGCAAATGAAAAACATCTTTTGCCAGCTGCACTTAATGCTGGGATGGCAGACAAATCATATGCTATTAGGGCTAAGGTTGGGAACTTTTTGCATGATCTTTACACCGGGATAAAATCATCCAAAGTATCTTCCATTGAAGCCATTCATTAAGTGTAGGCTACCTTGTTGCAAGCTTAGAAAATAGCTGGCTATGCATAAATGAATTTGCTTATAAGGATGTGCAGTTCATAAATAATAACTTTCACTCATGTTCTAACTCTTTTTCTGTTACTCGCCTGCTTTTTGTTCATCTACGCCTTTGCACAAACCAAGTGAAATTATACAGGTCTTGTTTTCTACTGAAATAAACCTGTAATATTTAACATAGTCCCTTTTTTGGCAAAATGCAGGAAAAATCTCCCTCTTACTGTGTTGGTGCCCTTTCCAAACTCATCAATGAGTACTAATGAGTTCCCAGTGCTGCTATTCAGAGCCAGGGCCATCTGGGGAAAAGAGCAACACATTATGAAAGGAAAACTGTTGCTTCTCTTTGTTCTTTCATTGTTTGTGTTTGCTCTAGCAGCAGAAAGAACATCACAGGCTTTTAGAAACATGAAACATGTGGAGCGTGGGAGCAAAGAGGACACCAGTGTTTTAATTCACACACCCACACACAGACTCACTCGTGTTTCTAGTTAAATTGAAAGCGATACGTACCTGGTTGAGATCAACCATGAAAGTGCTGAGCCCCACAGAAATGGACTCTCTGCTCTGCATGCGGGTGAAGATCCCGTCCACCAGACCTACCTCTGCCTCTTTCGCCGGCACATCAGAGCCAATCAGAGCCATGAACACAATCAGACCCACCTAAGGAATAGGAGACAGGAAATAAAATGGTGCTTAAAGTTAAACAATTATTAAATGTGGGATTAAAGGGAGCTGATTTAGGCCTGTACTTGGGTTATATGCAGAAACAAACAGCAGACAAACATGAAGGGATTACTCCTTCTTGAAATTAAACATTATTGAAGCTGATCTTCTACCTGTTTGAGGAAGATGCTCTTGCCAGAAGAGTTTGGGCCTGTGATGATCTTGATTCTGCTCTCTGATTCCAAGCTTTGGAAAGAGTTGGCCACAAACACAGGAGAACACAGCTCCAGTAGTGGGTGTCTAGAAAAGATAAGATCTTCACACAGTCTGGCTTCATCCTTCAAATTAGTAGCTCATTTGTGAGTTCCTACCTGCCCTGTGTTATCGCTATCTTTCTATGCCTGGTAAGCTTGGGTGAGGTGTAGCTGTACTCCTGGGAGGCACTGCTCATCGCCATCAGACAGTCCAGCTCAGCCATTAGCTCCAGAACCTACACATTTATAACAGTGAATATTTTGGCCTTGATAGACTGAAAAACTGCTATTTTTTCCGTGTCCATAAAACAGACAGATCTGATGACCAAGATAAAAACTGGATCGGTTTAGTTAAGATTTTTTTCCTAACTTGAACCATGCTGTTAACATGAGTGAGAATACAACAGATCAAAGGGCCTTTATCATGAAAAATCAACTTTTTGAGCTCGTTACTGTTACAGTGTTGTTCTTTTACACAAACTAGTATGTTTCTCGAATGCTGTATGTCTCAGTAACCCACTCTCTACAATCAGCAGATGGTGATGTTAAGATATATCTGATTAATTTCAAGACAAAGTGGCTCTTTTAGCATCTAATCTGAGAGCAATTGTTGGTTTCTAAGCTGCAAAAAGAAGTTTCTTGGCTGCGAGAAATCTTGTCTTTTTTTCAGTCCTTCCAATCGTTAAACAATTAATATAAAAAAAATCAACAGATGAACTGATTATGAAAATAACCCTTAGTTGCACAGTTGCATAGATGAGATGTAAGCATCTTATTAAATTCTACCAATGCCTCGCATATTTCAGTGAATCAGTTCAGGGAAGACATTTACGATAATCTGCAGTGTTGCACTAAAAACATCCACATCGAGACACTAAAAGCGTGACTTTTCCCCGACAGTCAGGTTTTGTTCAGCAATGCCTCATCAGCTCAGCATCTGGAGCTTTCATTAAGTAATTAATTTCCCTTTACAATCATTTCCATACCTGCTGTGTTTGCAGCTGAGAAGAAGAAAACTGTGAGCTAATAAACAGCAGCTTCAAACTGCGTACATCTGTTACACTTGTTGAGTGTGTTTGGATTTGCATCCATTGGCAGAAATAAGGTCTCTAGCACTCTAGCACAAAACGGGAAAAAATGTACCCGTTTGCATTGTTTCATGAATTCCTCTTAGAGCTTGTTGCATAATTTACAATACTTTTTAAATTGCTACACCTAAATAAAACGTATTGTTGTATGAAATGTATAATCTATCAGCAATCTAAAAAAATACATCATCTGACCCTAAACTTGCCCTTCAAATATTAATAATGTTGCAATGTTCTACTGATAAACAGATATCACAAGAGAATCTGTCACAGAGTCCAGACGTGTTTTATATATAAAGTGAATAATTAAATTAGATAAAAACATGATATTAATCACAACAAAGTCCGCCCACTCGAACATTAAAAACCTCAGATTGATGCCAACAATCGTTTTATCACAGTAGGAGTTCTTTAGAAAACACTTGATCCAACCTGATGCAGAGGTTCGCTCCTCTCCAGGACTGCGTTTTGTAACTGTGTCATCACTGCAGTTTCCATGTCTAAAAACACAATATTTAACTTTAGGAGAAGTCTCGTGTGGAGCTGCATAGCTGAAGTTTGTAAACTGATGGAAATTAAAATACCTCTAATGTCACAGTGTAAGTCTCCAAGCAGGTTGTCCAGCTCTCTGGTTCTTTGACTGCGGTAGTGCAGCCGGTCCTCTGAAAGGAACTGGCTTGTCCAAATATCCGATCACATACGTGAAACATAATGTTAACAGCTATCAGTTAATGCAGAATTCATTTGAGGACACAAAGACACACCATAAACTCAAGTCCGTCCATTTCAAAGTCCGCTTTTTCCACCATGCTGGGCAGCCGAGGCACAGAGAGCAGAAATCCGATCTGTAAGGAGATGTTTATCTTAATGTATCATTAATGTTTCTAATGAGGATAATTCAAGTCAGATATGGTCAACAGGTGTAAATGCAAGGTGAAAAAAATCTTCAGTTTAATTAAGTTACTGACCAGGGGGATATAAATGACACAACAGGAAGATATTCGAGAGTCCAGCTGTTCTAGCTCTCTTCTGGCAACATCTGTCAGGAAGTCAGACAGCCCCATCATCCTCCTTTTCTCTGAAAAAGGAAGAGCAGAGACTATGTGCAGAAGCCCACACAGATCACAGCAGATGAGAGCTAAATGGTTATTTCTACACATACTCTCATCAATGGCAGAATCCACGTTTGGTTTGACAGTGAAGCGGTTCTCTTCCAAGCTAGCATCAAAATCCACCTGAAAAAAAAAATACGATCCAATTCCCTGAAATTAACTCTGTCTGAATCTGTATAACTGAATCCAGAAGATCTAAGACTGGATGAATCAAAGATATGTGGAGGAACTCACAACTCGTTTTAGAAGAGCAGCAATGTAGTTAAGATCATCAGAAAGCTTTTCGCTGATTTCCCGAAACAGCTGAATGGATTGAGGGAGATGCCGCACAGAGTCCCTGATACACGCAGCACTGTATACAGTCTGAGATAGAAAGGAGATCATACAACTATGTTTAATAACCTGCATCAAATAATAAACACACATCACCTGAGCTGAGTGCTTCCAACCTTGTAGAGATGCTGCCAGTCAGAAACTTTGGTGCTGGAGTGAGTCATGCGTCGGAGGAGACCCTAGCGTACAGACAGGACCATCTTGGTGAACGTCCTTCTTGTTTAAAGACATTTGAATCATTTACGGTGCCTAACAGCATCCTGCATGACTGCTTTTTTCTTTGTTTTTACAATTTGTATTTTTATTACCACAACCTTCTCAGAGAAATTGCTGCAAGTCTTTTTATTCAGTTCCAACAAGTGAATAATTGTGGAACCACCTTTACAGCTAAAAGTGTTTGGGGGTTTTCTCTCTGTATGCTTTTCACATAAAAAGTCAAAGTTCAGTCTGACTGTATGGGAAGTGTCTTAAGATACAAATACTTCTGGTGTGGCTGTGGATCTATATTCAGGATCAGTGTCTATCTAGCATGAACCACTACGTCTTGTGGTGAAATGCTTTGGTAGTTTCCTTTGCCACAGTTTGCAGGCATGCACTAAATTTGAATGTTTCTTATAAACTTCTCAACAACTTGCTGCCTGACAGATTCCAAATGAGATAAAAAAAAAAAAAAAACAGGATTTACTGATTAGCCAAAATCTGCAGTCGATTGATTGGACTGAATTTTATCTAGGAGTTTTAGAGTAAAAGGGGCAGAAAACAAATAGATGCAGATATTTCCAATTTATAATTTGCTAAGAAATATAAACACCATGGATATATATTTTTTTTTTGCACATCACAAACATGTTTCTACTTTCAGTCAATCATTTCCATTAAATCAGAATAAAGAAGTTTTTGGTTGTAATGTTAAAATGTGAAAAATCGCAGCTGGCTTGAATACCGCTATTTAATGTGGGTGGATCCAAAGTCAATTACGGGTATGTTTCGGATGTTCCTTAATGAGGCCTGCAGCGTGTTCAGGACATCTGAGTTTCGAGGTGAAGTGAAGAAACGAATCACTTCTTGTCTTCTGTGTAGCACTGCGAGGTCCTGAGTAGGTCGCAGAAACCACTGACTGTCAGACAAAAGCAAGAAAAGTAGAATCGCTCTGCACAGCAATATACAAACACGCACATAATTCATATTGAACATTATCATGACAAATGAATTTGTCACTGTTTCTCACCGCAGCAGTTTAGATCCAAACCTGCTTCTACACCGGTTTAATATTCCTGTAATGCAAAGAAAAAATAAGTTATTTTACATTAAGACATTTACATAAAGTGAGAAACTTATAATATCTAGTCTGCGTACCATAGAGGCTCAATCCTTCCTTTTCACCAGACTGCAGTTTATACACCGAGGGATGTAGATCTGATTTAAAGATCTGAAGTACACTAGAAGAATTAAAAACACATTGTTTTTATATAAAAAGGCTAAAGACAACAGAATTGATTTAACCTTTTCAATTAATCACTTACAGGAAAATGTATTTTACTTTATAAAACTAAGCCTATAGCAAAAAGAAAACCAAAACAGAGAGCATTAAAATAATAAAAAATGCAAGAAACAATAATAATATTGAAAAACATAAAATAAACAATAGGCTTTTTTTATTTGCTGTTTGCTATTAAGATCTAAAATTTTAGATGCTTACATTCAAAATAATTTGCATATAATAATCAACCATTATTAGGTCTTTGCAAGGCTTAAATAAGAGCTAACCCACTACCTTTTCACATGTGTGTTTAAGTCAGGGTAAAAAAAGACTGAATAAGAAATTAAATTAAAATGGACAAATTTTAAATACTTGCCTGTAAGTATCTCTGTCAATGTAAACCACTCCTTTACTATAATGAGAAGAAGCAATGTTTTAAAAGTATATTCTTTTTTCAATCATACAAACATTGGAATCACTAAAGTGGAAATGTTATTATGACTTAATTCAATACAATTTACCAGGTGGAGGTTGCTCAGTTATTTTGGTTTCATCAAAAGTATTACTCTCCCAAAACTTACAAAAGAAAAACAGCCCAAAGGGATCAAAACCACAATCAGTTGAAATAAGGTAGAACATGAAATTATCTTCAACAGTGAATTCTGCTTGTGAATTGAGCATTTCTACATTTTCTTTTACCTCTGTCATTTATGAAAATCCTAAAATATCAAGAAAAAAACCCCAAAAGATAAATTAGTATTTCGATATAAAAATGGTTTTACGGGTAGAAAACGCAAGCAAACAGGAATGAAACGCAGGTAAACTTTGATAATGGAGGCAGCTGATAATAAGCCTCCAAAAACAGCTTAAAGGGCCGCATTATGGACCCAATACCCACACTACAGTGTGTGTGTCTGTGTGAACTGAAGGACATGTTAGTGTGTCTCACAGCGTGTAGGCATGAAAGTGCAGGATTGGAACTCCAATAGTGCTGTCTTCCAGTTCTACTCCCACTCTCCTCCTGTCCAGGCATTTCAGCAGAGCTCCCACTGCCCTGAGCTAACCAACGGAAGTAACGACCTTTTCAAATGCTGGAAAATGATGGAATTATAGCTGGACTACAAGGTTAGGAAATTATAGAGATCTGGCTCACCATCAAGGGTGAGTCAAAGGTGATACAGGAGGAGATGTAAGACATTTTGTCCCTCTCTGAAATGCAAGCCGGAAGGAAAGGCAGATAGGCGGCGAGAAGCCTCTGCTTACCGACCTCCAGACCTGCAACATTCAACCATGATGTACAGCTTCTTATTCATTTTTGGCCGATAAAACCTTTTTTTTTTCTCTCAGATATTTAGCCTGAAACCTGAAGCAGAGGTACTGAATTTTTTTACCGAAGTCAACGTATGGATAAGTAACCACCTCGGGTTTGTAGTGAGGGTCGGAACCTGAAACCCAAAAGACGAGTTAATAAATAAGCCCTAATTAATAAAGGATTAGTTTCACATAATGTTGTTTTTTAAAGCTGAAAAAAAGAACAGAGTACATCCACCTTTACAATCATTCTTCCCCTTATCACATTTGAACAGCTACAGTGTCAACCCTCTCTAATCTCAATTAGTTCCCTTGACCCAGAAACAACATGTCCTACATCACATCCAAACAAAATACTTAACATTTTCTGTTTTTCCACTTGTTATCTAGTTTTAGAAACGTTTTTTTTTTAGAGCTCACCAAGTTTCTGCAAAAACTGGGTCAAGCAGCGTTCCTGCTTTGCGCTGGTTAGGATTACATGGGGCCTGACCTCCTGAATGACTTAACAAGAGACAAGAAAGATGTTACGTAAGAGGAATAATGTGTTTCTGGAAAGGAAACACTGAAAGCTGTTTTAAATATTAAGCTGTATTCTGATTTGTAATAGAAAAGTTTTTTTTTCTTTACCCCTGGACAACAGGTGAAGCTCTTGGTTATCAGGAGCATCTACCATATAGTGTAAAGAGGAGTCTTCACTGTCATAGAAACACAGCCCCAACTGCCCCCGCTGTACTAAAACACTCAATAAAACCTAGAAAGAAATTGTAAACAGCACAGTGTTTATTCTGCTGTTTATCCACAATTCTACTAGCAAATAGGTTTGCCTACTGCTGCTGTGTCATCTTCATCCTCTTCATCTATATTCCTTCCAGGGGCCCCCAAAACCAGGCTTCGTCTTGGATCCTCGAGGGCACCTGCCATCTGTCTGTTAAGTAACATCTGCATCTGACATTATACTTTATATGCTAGTTTTAATCATGTACAGCTATACGTGTTTCCTACATTACCATGGTGCACAACTTTGTGTTGGTTATTCACATTAAACATCAATAGGTTTGTGGTTGTAATGATACAAAATTTGATTAACTGATACTAACATATTTCAGAATTTTTTTTAATGTTCAAGACCTCCAGGTTTTGAGGTAAATTAATAAAAAACCTTCCCGTGACTTTAAGACATCAAGAAAAAACAACATATTATTACCCTAAAACAAGGAAAAATGTTTTCTTTAAATGCCCAATTGAAGCTGTCTACAATCCCAATGTCTTATGACTGCCGTCTATTGTGTTATATGTGTTATATAAATACTTGAATGTATTTCAATGATCAAATCTGCTTTGTTTTGCACTTAACATAAGTTTTTAATACACATTATTTGACAATTATTTTAAAATAAAATGAGGTATTTCAAAGCTAATTTTAAAGTCAACTAGACTACCAGACCTGCCCACCATTACATAAAAACAGTTTGTAAACTTTTATTAACTACACTTTGTGAAAATGAAGAAGAAAAATCTTCAAAATAGCCCTTTATACCAACCTCTAACTATGAATTAAGAGCCAACGTTGACGACTGTGTTAAGCTAATTAAACACGCAACCTAGCTTTTTTTTAACTTCGTTATTTTTTTTTACATTAAGTTACACGAAGTTTCCTCACGTACCTAACTGGGTCCTTAAGTAATAGAACCTTATACTCTTCCAAGTGTCTACCAAGAAATGTGTTATTTCTGATGGAAGTTTTTTTTTTGTGCTCAAAACCCAAGTTTTTGTGCGCAGTTCTCTACCAATTGCCAAGACCAGAGGCGGATTTACCATTAGGCAGAATAGGCGGTTGCCTATGGCCCCAAGTTCCTAGGGGGGGCCGTAGAAATGCTCATGCACTTATGTTTGCTCCTATGGTTAATACAGGTATTACTTATTTATGCACATGAATAATTTTTATGATTTAAATCCTCCCGCGCAACCGTCAGCAGAATGCGTAACGTATTATGTTTGTCGGGGCTCCCCCCTTCAGTCTCCATTACATTGGACCAGTCCATCTCACTGCGCATGTGCGGAAGACGGCGGTAAAAGTAAAAAAAAAACTAACGGCGGCGCGAAGTGGCGAGCAAGAATGAGGAGAATACCAGTAAAGAAAATAAGAATGTAAAGAAGCTACGGTGCTGAAAAGAAGGGGGGAAATAGAAATCTCACATCTAAACTGCAGAAAGTAACGTTTTTTCAATGCAGCAGTAGCAGCAGTGTCACACAAACAGCGCAACTCACGTTGACACCTGTTGAGTAGGGTCCGTCATGTGCAAATGAACAAGTGACTATCAACACTGAATTTGTTCAATTAATTTCATTGTTGAGGAGCTTCAGTAACAGAACCGTGGACACAGAATCAAAAGTGAATTTGCATTCAAACCATTGGAATGTAACTTAAGGAAGTTATTAACCACCCTCAGTCTGCATTAAAAATAATCCCTTAGTGATAAAACTTTCTATTAATATAGTTTCAGTGTGTGTTCATTTGCTGTAGATGTTCATGGTGGCACTAATTTTGAATTAATTCAAGTACTGAGTTTTGGCTTAAGAAGTCACCTCACAAAGGAAAACTATTTCAGTTTATCACAACAAAATATATTAATGGAACAATGAACCTGTTCATATAATCAATGCTAATCAAATATTTGGAAATCTCCCATTATGAACAAAACAATTTAAAGTGCTTTTAGGATCCTACTTTTGGGCTAAAATTCAAAATACAAAATAAAATTTTGTACAACTTTTTTGTTTAATTAATGTTTATTTATTGCAGAAACAAAATATGAATATTTTACCTCTATTATATTTTTCTTTCAACAAGTATGTTGTATATATTTCCTTCAAAGAGGGGAGATAGAGGGATATTCAACCTTCATCCCCTCCTTTAAGGTGCTAAAAGCCATGACTATACAGTGCAGCAGTGTTGCTGATTTAGACACATTACCCATTTTGTATGAAGCTCTGGGGTTCATACCAGTTGAATGGTGGCTTCCTCCAGACCAACATGTTTATCTGTTAACGAAGGCTGAAGGATCAGCATCTAATTTTCAGCTGTGAAAGCCAGGAGTGCCATCGAATGCAGTCTTAATTCGGCCCTTTTTGAAGGATGGGTCCTGAGGTATCCTAGACTTTGTTTTCCCATGATTCATTGTGAGTTAAAGAAAGAAGGCTGCTCTGTGCTCAGAGGAAAAGAAAAATGGCAGTAATGAATACTGTTAGCGTAGTTTAATATAATTAAATTAAGTGAATTGTTCCATCCGAAATTAATGAAAATAAATTTTTAAAAGGTTATGGGATCAGATATGGGGCGGTAATGTTGGGTTTATTGAGAGGGTTTTTTGTGTGACTGTGTTCATGGGTTTGGCTGATATTTAAGCTAAAATTCCAATATCTGTGCTGTGTGTGAACAACAGAGAGATCTGTGATGAAAGTTCTGCTGCTGAAGCTCATCAACAATAAAATTATCAACAGAACATTAATTAGTAGTTCAGCATCCAATCTTTGCCTGATTTGTGTATCAACTGTCACGGTTGCTAGGTGACAGAGCGTACGCTGAGTGTGGGGCAGTGAAACCCAGAGATGGCTAGACAAAATCGAATACAGCAACAGGCTGGCCTTGAGGAGGGCCCCCTGACTGAAGTTCACCCGGGGCCCCAAAATGGCTAAGTCCACCTCTGGCCATGACAACGACATCCACCTCACCCCCCACCCGGAAAATGGTTTGTTAGTTTTAGAGCAGTTGGTGCTGCTGTTTTCACCAAAGAGATGCTTTGCTATACATTTTGAAATTTATACCAGATATTTATATGTAAAAATGTATTTTTACGTGGAAGCAAATTGGTTATCCATATGAATAGGCCATTCTGTGGCTGGAACTTTTTAAAATTATTTTAAATAATATACACATTTATTTAAGTCAAGCCTTCCTTCACAACTTCACAACCCATTGTTTATTATAAGGTTTTTCTTGTGTTCTCTATAATTTGTGAATTATTCTTGTAATGTCTCTTTGTTTTCATTGTGGTTTTTGCAGTTTTTCACAGTATCGTCACAGTTTAGCAGGTCTTATTTAAACCTGTGCACTAGTTATGGTGTCCAAACAGCATCTTGATATGACACACCTGTGAGGTGGGATGGTTTATCTCAGGACAGGAGAAATGCTTGTTTTCAAAGAATTAGAATGGTTTTTAAACAATATTTGAGGGAAATTGTGATATCATGCATGTGGAAGAAAGTTTTACATCTTTCAGTTTATCTCGTAAATATGGGAGGAAAACCAAAAGTGTTGCTTATTTTTGTCGATTGGATTACTGATATTACTGAATTTCCTTTGGGTATTAATAAAGTATAATTGAATGGAATTGAATATTATCTGATTTCTTATTTGCTGTCTTTGGATTATATGGCTCATATTCCTGCTGACATCCATCTTTTGTTTTGTTTTGTTTTTTACTGCACTTTAGCTACATTTTGGGGGGGGGATTTTTCTGTTATATCATACAATTCACCATGCTGCTCCAGTCTGCATCTAGGTCCAAGTACAGGAATCACAGCTTGACAAAATCTGAATATGTCATGGTCTGTGTGTGTGTATTTGTTTGTGTTGTCTTTTGTGCTGTAGCCACCTGGAGGGCTTTACTGAGCTTATTTGGATCACTTGCTGAGGCATATAAGGAGCTGGTAGTTGATTATTTCTGGCCCGAGTGTTACCTGAGTAGTATCTCTAACTTTTTCTGATCTTCTCTGTGTTTCGTTCTATTGTAGTACTGAAGCTCCTTCTATTGTGTCATGAACTTTTTTCTCTCGCTCTCAAAGCTGTTCCTGCAACTCGATTTGTTTCCCATCATCTAAGTCGAGGTCTTCCCAATTCTTCATCTGCCTGCCTGTCTGTCCTCTGAATATTAGTCCACTGTAGAAGCCTTACCCTCGCAACTAGACACAGACTGAAGATCACGCCTGTCAATAGTGTTTAATATTCACAATCAAAAACTACTACTCAACCACTTCCTTATTCTTCATTCAAATAACATTGATCAAATGGGTACTAATCTAATGAGCATCTCCCTGCATGTGGGCCAGAATGCTTCCTTGCCCCGTTTCAAAATCTGCCATGTTTGTCCTTAACTAAATTTAAAACCATTAATTTAAAAAGATTGAAAAAAAGTATAAATACTGAGGGGACAAATAAATGAGTTAATTTCCACGCGAATCATGTCAGTGATATGAATGTGCAATGATCAATCAAAAGCAGTTTTATAAACTCTTACTCTTTATTTGACTCAAAAAAAACATGAGGACACAAATGCAGCACAACAAAAGAACGAGATAAGAGGTTACAAGTATTTACTTTTTAAGTTGCTTTTATCTAAATCCACTTCAATAATTAAGGGATATACAGTGAAGCTGAACAGGTTTAATAACAGCTTGCATTCATCAGCTTGCATAGTCAGTCTAGAGTCCCTCCAGTGTGTCCTGGGTCCTCCCCTGGACCTCCTCCCGGTGAAACGTCCAGATGGCATCTGAAGCAGTGTCCGAACCACCTCAGCTGATTCCTCTAGATGTGAAGGAGGAGCAGGTCTACTCCTCTCCTCATGCTGAGCTCCTCACCCTACCTTTAAGGGGGCACCTGGCTCATTTCAGCTGCTTGTATCCTGGATCTTATTCTTTCAATCATGACCCAGATTTCTTGACCTAGATGGTAGGTAGATAGGCCGACTGCTAAATTGAGAGCTTTGCCTTTTAGCTCAGCTCTCTCTTCACCACAACAAGAGCGTTGCAGTGTCCACCTTATGACAGCAGCAGCTGCAAGGATCTGTCTGTTGTTCCCCAATTCTATTTCATAAAAAAAATATTAATATAAAAGGAAGATCTAAGGTGAGAAAATATTTTTCTACATTAAAAGTTGGTTAATCAAAACAGGCATTTTAATTTAT
This sequence comes from Jordanella pulchra, assembly GCA_034780135.1. Taxonomy (NCBI): domain Eukaryota; kingdom Metazoa; phylum Chordata; class Actinopteri; order Cyprinodontiformes; family Cyprinodontidae; genus Jordanella; species Jordanella pulchra. The sequence goes on along the minus strand of JAUZNJ010029208.1, from coordinate 4,705 downwards.
TACATTATTATTTGCAGCTGGAGCAATTACGCTTGCTTATGAATATGCATTGGAATTAGAAACAAAAGAAAGCAGATAACGGTGGAGTAAAGGTGGAAGAGGCAGTCTGTCCACTTTGTTCAGCCTTTGTTGGCCTAAATTCTGAAGGATTGATAGTCCACAAAGAGCCATCAGGGCAGGAGGATTACCTGTAAATGTACAAGCGTCAAAAGTGTTAGTCTTAAACTCTGTTTATCAACTGAATTCATGTTTATCGTTTGAATTCATGTTAGCTTCACTTACGTGCGGTCCCATTTAGATAGCGTAATTCAATCCTTGCTCCACCCCTAACACTGCTTACTGCAGGGAACAGTTCCACTCCAGCAGGAAGGTCCCTAAATGCTACACCAAGGAAGCTTCCATCGACAGCAAATCCCAGAGTCCCAGCATCAGCATCCAGGACCAGTTGGACTCGCTCAGGAATAACTAGAGGTGTTTCTGGCTCTTTCTTGTGTTGTGAGTTTGAGGATTTGATTTTAAAGTCCTGTGCAGCCTGAGAGTATAACCTCTTCTTTTCACATGGATAACAATCCAAAGTTTTTCCACCATGCCACAGCTGATTGGTTTTCAGTTCCCATCCCCACGACAGGGAATCTCCACCTATCAGTACTTTATAACCTGAGCCCTGCAGAGGACAGTCCTGCCTCGAAATTCCTATGACCGCATGACTTCCTCTGTGATCAGGGTTCCAGGATACCTCCCACACATGGAGCCCACCTTTCACTCCGACCTCGGCCCTGACTGCATCGCTGCTGAGCTCGGCAGGTGAGCGAGTTGCTTTCTGCTTGCAGGGAGAAAGGTGGAAGTGAGGTGAGCAGTGGTGCGAGCTCCACTGTGAGCGTCTGTCTCCTGCAGACACTGCAGAGGAGCTCAGAGTGAGCGTGAGTCTGGATGAGGTCGGGACAGCCAGCAGAGGGAAGAGGGTTGAACATGAGGGGACGTTGTCATCTACTCGGCCCTTCAGCCATGTCGACAGAATGAGACCCATTAGAATGAAAAGAAGGGTAGGTCAAAGAAGGACTGTGGGGGGTGCAGAAAGGGGGAAAAGAAAACAGTACAAGGTTAAAATGTTTTGACCATGAGTTTAAAATTAACATGTAGGTCAGAAGCCTGTGATAAAAAGTCACAATTAAAAACAAACAGTGACAACTGGGTTGATAAACATTACAAAGATAGTCTAAAGCGCCTGCAATAATTGGCAATGTTATTCTTGCAGAAGCAATATTCTTACACTTTGTACATCTTTTTTTTAACGTTGTCTCTGATTTGAATGCTTTGGTTATTAGTAAATTATTCCAGATTAAGGTGTGACGATTGAGATGACGATTGTGTCCTATTGATTTCGGATTTGTAAGGAGGTTTCTTATCCTACTGATAGACCAAAGGATGACCTAGTTTCACTTTCACAACAGAGGCTTCAGAAGAGTAACAGGCCAATCACATATTCTCTACCATACTAACAGTTATCTTTGTTAACCCTTTTTTTCACTCAGTGAAATACCTGAACATTTTAGGTCAAGGGTGTTATTGGAGAACAGAATAAGACCTGATTAAATTTGTAATTATAAAAAAAACTAAGTCAATTTAATTATCAAAAATAGTAACTTGTCTTTATATGGTTTAAAAAAATCCAAAGAGTGCTTCTGTAAGAAATTTGTGAAAAACACTTGCACAAAGAAAGAGCACCGAGGAAGAGCCTTTGAATTGCTTTCTCTCTGAATCAGTTTTTTAATGCTTTTTTGCATCAATAAAAAGCTTATATTTGTGTTGAACAGGTGCAAGCTATCTGCTGCTAATCTAAGCACCCCAGCTTGGAGAGGATTTTTTTCAAAGATTTTGATTGGTTTTCAGAAGGCAAGGCATAACAAGGTTCTTGCCCAGGGCAGCATTATGCATGTAGTAACCTCCACAGGGTCCTGATCTATATGGACCAATGGTTAAAGGAAATGTGCCCTAAACTATCTCATATCGCTATTTTGCTTTTTGAAAAATAACTTCTGGATTACTATTTTGAGGTCCCAATTAAATATCATTAACTTAAAAATAAAGTTTAAAATAAGCAATATTAATTTAAATGGAATATTTGGGGTTACAGGTATTGTTATTTATTTATTGTTTTTCTCACAAGAGATTAAAGGTTTTTTAAATCTTCTTTTTTTTCTTTCCTTTTTAAACGAAATAATAGAATTATGCTTCAAAAAAGTTAAATTTATTTTATTTTTTGTACATCTGTCAGTTGTATGTCGATCAAATCTTGCAGAACAAAATATCAGTGACGTTTACTCTTTGTGAAACACAAGCTTAAAGATTTGCACATTTATTCACACAGCATGTGTAAATATTACATTAAGATCAAATTTGCTTTATTAGGTAAATTACCTGCCCTCTGTGGTAATTTAGTGTATAAACTAAGTCAAAGATTCAACACAAATTTGTGATCAATGAAAACCAACATATACTGATTACGTAATTGTTACTGCATAAAGCTTCTCTACAATAAAATAGCTATATATTCAAAAAAATTGATCTATTAGAGGAAAACAATTAATTTCAGATTAAATAAGAAGCTATATCTCACCGGTCGGTCTGAATCCTACCTTCAGTCTGGATTAGCGAACAGCAGCGCTCCTCCGCTTTATTGGGATCTCTTATCAACCAGCCTGTGGGTCTTATCGCTGCCCAGCAAGGTACCACCCCCGCCTGACCTGGTTTTTTGGTGTCGTCCTCCGGGATGGGAACAGCACAGTCCATCACTTTGATTTGACGCCATTTACAAGCCGTAGAGACAAGGACGACAGACCTTTGACGTGTTGGTAAACAGATGAGACGGCTGATGAGAGAAACGACCTACATCATCCCCATCAGTCTGATCTCATTCCTGCTTTTTCTTCTCTAACGCGTCCTGTAATGAATGTAAACATAAATAGCAAAGCACACGAATAAAATCACACTCGGGCTTTTTACCAACAAGAAGAGAAAAATAAAATAAAAACCAAAGCGGCTCATTATTTTTGGAGCACGTAAAGGCACAGCAACCAGAGGGAAGGGTTTGTAAACCCTGAGTACAGTCTTGCCGGCAAACGTTTCCTTTTGGATGAACATTAGCATTTAGGTTCATCAGAAAATTATTTATTAACCCAAAACTATGATTTTATACATTTTGCCATTTTTGTCAGTCTAGAAAGCAATATTTTTGACAAGGGTGGTTCTAGACAGGGGTGAACGGTGACCAGTGCCCCCGCAGAACTGGTCCTTGCCCCTGTACTAAAAACACACAGCAAAAAATAAATATAAGGAGGTCATTTTTTCTTTAATTACATGTATTTTTTCCTTGATTTAGGAAGGTAAAAAAATACAGATGGAATAAGATAATTCAGTTTTAAACGAGTAAAAATATCTCCATTATCTTATTTCCATTGCATAATATCTAATCATCTCATTTGAGAGCAGAAATACTCATTCCTTTGGTAGATCATCTTATTTACCTGCTTAAATTAAGGGTAAATGCACTTGTGGTAAGAATATGCTTCCATTTTAAGATCAATTTTTGCTGTGCAACTCTAAATCTATTTCTTATGAAGTTATGCGATGACAGAAGAGACTTTTACTGATTTGTCTCTTTGACCAAGTTGATATTTTGTCCAGACTACTTACTTCAACAATTATTTAGAAATAAAAATTCACTAAAATCACTAAAAGTGACCACCTCGAAGGAAATGGCTTGAACTGATTAGACTCTGTCCCTTCGTCAAGGGGGATGAAAGATGCTTTACTTAAAAGGTCAATGAGGGACATAACAGAGCCATTTTTGTCCCTTTCCGTGCTTCAATATGCCTATGCTAAGCTAGCTGCACTTTCCCTCATTTTGGCAACAATTCTGTTAAACCCCCACTTTTCATCCCCACAATTAGTCCTGCCCCTTGGGGGCTCTTGGCACCGACCATTTTGGTGGCATTTTTCTAAATTTGTCTGGAGGCAGTATTATGATTTCACAAGGGGTGAGTTACACTTGTAACAAGTGAGACAATTTATTCCTCGGAAATATATTTTTATCAAACCTTTTGTGTACTTGCATCAATGAACTTGTAATATGTACTCATGTAAACGTGAAAAAATGATCTTAAAAGACGTTTACCTTTGGTAAGGTTAGGTAAAGCTTCACCTGATGCCAGACTTTTTTTTTTTTAAAGTAAAAAAGTAAATTAAAGAAAATCTCTGGCTTTAATGGCATAGTTGGTCATTATATTTGTCTCATATCCAGATGAAATATTGACCGTGGGGACACATTCTGTGTTATTTCCATTTGTATGCAGTCATTTTTCGACCACTCCAGTTTCCTCTGTTGTTGTTTTTCAGGTTCACAGTGGCTTACATGACAGAGGTAAGCTTTCACAGGTATTTTTTTTTTTGTCTTGATCATGTGATAAACTGGGGATTTGCCCTGGGTGTGCCGAGCCATGTAACAATAGGCCCCAGACATTTCATGTCTAAATATATTAAGATATTGGTACAGTTGTGGTCAAAAGTTTACATACACTTGTAAAAAACGTAATGTCATGGCTGTCTTGAGTTTTCAATAAGTTCTACACGTCTTATTTTTCTGTGATAGAGTGATCGGAACACATACTTGTTTGTCACAAAAAACATTCATAAAGTTTGGTTCTTT
>JAUZNJ010029207.1:0-15567 GCA_034780135.1 Jordanella pulchra | reverse complement strand
TTTCTGAACATGTTTTTGTAAACAGCTAGAATAACAAAACCTGTGTCACTTTCCAAATATTTCTGGCCCTAACTGTAAATTCAAGCTGAGGTGAAAGGCTACTTTACTAAAGATATTTTCTGGCTAATGATGATATAATATTTTGAAGAGCAGTTTAGAAACAATCGTCCTCAGTCTAATATCCAGAGCCGGCTCAAGGCATGGCCAACTGATCTGCTGCTCAGGACTGATTATTCATCAGGAGCCTCACATAAATGCTTGACTTTTTAAAATATTTACCTCTGTTTATTAAGAATGAGAGGACTATGAAATTCAATTTTGATTCAGCAGAGATAAATAAATCAATAGATTTTGAGCTGTTTTACACTCAAATGTAAGATTACAACATGCTTCTTTTAAAAACAGCAATACATACTATTTATTGTTTGGTTGGATAATTAAATCTAATGCTACAGTTTAATCTGTTCTTTGTGTTCAAACTAATTTTGTTCACAAATACATCTTAGCAAATAAGTTACCTGGGATTGTTGTTGAGCTCATTCAATTAGACTCAGACCTCAAAGAAACCAAGGCTTTTGGTAACAACTGATATAATTAAATGCATGTAAAGGGAGTTTTTCATGGGACTGATGCATGTGGCATTTGTGTGTTTGTTTGTTTTTTAAAAACCAAAAGAAATTCTCAGGATGGTATTTTTTTCACTCACTAAACATTCTGATTTTAAAGGTTTGATTGTGAACGGGTTCAGTGTGTGGTCATTCTACTTTCCTAATTTACATTTTTCTTCATGGAAATCATTATCGGATCTCTTTAACACATAAAAGCACTGCAAACTGGGATTAACCATTTAAAAAGAAGATATATAACTTTCAAATTATTCCAATGCAACCAAACATGTCCATCAATAAAATAAATTTTCCTTCAAATTAAGATAAAAAAAATGAAGGATACTGAGTCACTAGTTTATTAGTTTTGCGAAGCAATTTGACAAAACTATGCTAAAACAACAAAACTGGGGCTTGAAAACACAACTATACTGTTTCTAAATGATTTCTAATGCTATTAATGTATCAGGCCTATTGTAAATCAGACTTATCTAAACAGGTCCATATCAGAGGCTTCAGCTGTTTTTCTCAAATGTTTTATCTTTGAGTTACAGAAAAAAAAAACATTTGGTGTCCTAAATAAGCAGCCTGAGTAAAAATATCGTTTAAAAAATGGCTAAAGTCAGTCTCACTGATTTCACATCTGGGGCCCACATATCCGTAGGCGCAGGTACAAAGGTTTCTGGCCAGACAAGTTCCTCCATGCTGACACGGCGGCTCGCAGCTCGCTGCACAAAGGACACAAAAACACTCAGCTGTAATTAGGAAGAATTGTGTTTTGCCAGGAGGGTCGATTGGTCTCAGGATGTATTCTAATTACCTTCCTCGCAGGAAGGCCCGCTGTAGCCCACTGGACATTCACACACATTGGGTTTCACACACCTCCCCTGGTTCTGACAGTCAGGTCGACACACGGCTGAGAAGCAGTTGAACAGACACAAGCAGACGCTGAGATAAATGGAAGGAGTCTTGAGAGGTGGTGATCCGTTAATCAACTTGTTTCCCAGCACTGATAAACAGTGAGAAGGCTCCCTCGCTCTCACCTATGTGACAGCTGTATCCGGTGTAACCCTCTTTGCAGGTGCAGGTGTCAGGCAGAGAGCACTCCATGTTCCGCCCACACTGATATCTGCAAACAGCTGAAACCAAAGCTCAATTTCTACACAGTAACTGTAGATTGAGGGAGAAAGGTTCAGTCCTGGTGAAGTACAGCAGCATCCAAACACATTCAGAACCATTAAACCTTTTTCACCTTTATGACCACAAGCTTCAAAAAATACCTTTCAGCACAAAAATGGTGCATAGTTTTAAATCGAAAGGAAAAATAATGATAGAGTTTAAATATATTAATATTAGGAGTATTTTTATGAAGTTCTTTTTTACTCTGGAAAACTTCAATAAACATAAAGTTACCAAATACATTCATCCTTCATGTGACTGAAGGTTAATCCATCTGTTTTCATATGAAAACAGAAAGAGTATGAAAGTTGACATACCAGGAAAATACACCACATCCACCCATTTGACAAGCTAGGGTCAGAGAAGAGGTCATTATTCTTCTTTTAACAGGTCACTGTTAGAGAAGAAGCAAAGGGGATGATGTTTAACTGTGGGGGAGCTGCAGAAATCCACAGTTCAGTTTCAGAGAATCTGTGGACAGGAAAACTCTCGGTGCACTTTATGAATATGGAGACAAAAGTCATAGATGAACGAAAGCTAAACAAAGTCATCGGGGACACATCTTCAAGAATCTGCTCTGGAAAGATATGAACAAAATGTTCATTTTTATTTCACATGCATGGAAAACAGACAGGAAACTAACAAGGCACATCACCCACAACAGAAGATCCATATGGTGAAACACAGTGGTAGTAGCATCATGCTATGGGGAGAGTTTTCTTCTTCAGTGCTTAGTGGAGCTAAATATAGAATAACACAGGGAGAAAATGTGTTGGAGGTTGCCAACACATGAGACCGAGGTAGAGGTTTGACATCTCACTGATTACACATCTGGGCCCTCACCTTCTCAACTGGCCATTCCAACACATACAGTCAGAACTTCACGTGTGGGAATAGTCAAGTGAAACCCAGAGATCAGAACATGTAAGAAATGGAAGTTCAAGGAAGCTCATCGTCCATCTGGCTGAGCTTAAGTCATTTTACAAAAAGAAGATGTGCCAAGCTGGTTGAAGAATATCCTTAAAGAAAAATATGACCCTATAAAGTATGGACCACTAAACGCAACAATATTTATATTAGATTAACAAAAATGTTCCAAACCATAATTTTCCTTTCAAAAATAAAACTACACACCACTTTGTGTTGGTCTGTCACCTTAAATCTTAACAAAACACATCAGAGTTTGTGCGTCTATGGTGACAAAATGTGAATGAGCTCAAACTTTATCAATACTTTGCTTTACTAACTTCCCTAAAGAAAAGGACAATTTTAAGCCGATGATACAGGCAGGCAACATCAAATTACAAACACTTCTAGGAGGGACAGAGGTTACATCAGCTACCAAACAACACTTAAATATGCAACATCTGAACAGCTTTATTAGGAGCTCTCTTTTTTTTTTTAAAGAGTCATTACCTTTACATATTACTCCATCCCCAGAGTAGCCGTATGGGCAGCGTCCACATCTGAAGGATCCTGAGCCTGTGGGCTCACAGGGGACACCAGGAAAGCAGGGAGATTCAGCACAGGTCAGCTGATGGCTGTCTAGCCCCCTGCTGATGCTGCTCTGCTGCACTCTTTGGACAGTAGAAGCAAACATTCGAGCTGCTGTTTTGTTCTCAGCAGATCCAGTTGGTTGTTTGTCTTTAAAAGAGGCTCTCCTTGAGGCAGACGTCTGTGGTCTCCGCCTTCTGTCGAACGGTTGGCTGTGTGAGGCAGGAGATGAAGGAGAAGAAGAGATTTGGGTCCTTTCATGGGTGGAATTAGATACAGGGTTGTGAGTCCAACTATTTTCTCCACTGATGAGTTTTTCCTGACCTGTAAAACACTGAAAGTTAGAGGACATGACTTAAAGAAAGCAAACTGAAAAACAGCCTTGCTTTATTCATTGACGTTAAATAAAACCCAGATGTGCTAAAACAGTTCAAACATTTGGCTAAGCTAATGTTCTAAATCATGAAGCATCAGCATCTCCACCAAGCTTCCAAGTCACCTGTAGTCACTGCTAACGGACTTGGTAACATTTTGAACTATTAGTTTTTGAAATGTTTTATAACTGATTGCAAAGTCTGAAGTTTTTGCAATTTTAACATGCTTACACCTTTTCCTCTCTCACCAATTTCTCAAAAATAACCTCCAGACGACAAGCACAAAGATCAGATCTAAAACACAGGTTCCAAACCTTTTTGTCTTAACATTAGTACCCCCCTCAGTTAAAAGTAATGAGGGGGCATGATTGTCCAAAAGTGGAACGCACAATACCTGATTATAAAATATAAAAGTATTTTTTTTTTATTCTTCTAACGCAAGCATTTAATCCTTAGGCCTTTTATTCTTTCCAATTCAAATAAAAACCCAACATAAACACACAGCCTGGGCGTTAGTAAGGAATCTATACATCTATATATCTATATATATCTATATATAGATATATATATATAAAACCTGCCTTTATACAACTTGAGCTCCTCTGAGTAACTCCCATCTACTCGCATTTATACTTGATGAACTGGGAACAAAATACTGAACAAAAAATATAGTCAGACTGACTCCATTTTTTTTTTCTTTGTTTTCATCAAGACACCCGAGCTGCTTTGATGAGCTCCAGTAGCTCAGGTGTGGAAAATCAGCTGATATCAGGCTGTTCTCTACATCCAGCCTGTTTCTCTGCTTTTTTTTATGTTTGTCAAAGCTGAAGATGAACTCAAACATATAAGAAAAACTGGGTCCTCACAAAGCAGAACTAATCCCAACCCTATTTTATTACTGAGAAATAAAATATTTTCATGTACCCCTCATGGACCAATAGGGGTATTGGTACACCCAGTTGGGAATCATAAAGAACCATTCATTTCTTAGGTCCTAGTTTTTTGTTTTTCAATTTTTTTCTCTTCTGAGAACTTTATCTTGTCTTTTAGACTCAGGCTATTTTTGCCCCGGTTTTTATTCATAAGGCACAAAAGGCAATAATAATCACGTTTATTGGTTTGACTGAAAATATGTTTAAAATAACAGCTGAAGTCTAAATAAAAGCTTTAAAAGGTCAAACGAAACTTTAGTTACTACTGATCTAGAACACGGAAGCCTGAGCAGTGAAGATAAAGAATAAAAAAACATTTCATCTTTTAATTTCGTCAAACTGTTAAAATTCTCACCAGTTTTTGTGCACATTTGTCCATTTCCATGGAGACCAGGTGGACAGGGTCCACAGGCGAAACCAGCTGATATATGAATGCTTTCAAAGCACAGAACCCCAGGATAACATGGTGCTCTGCTGCACGGTGAAGGACCCGATGGTTTGGGTCTCTGAGAAAACTGCGGTACTCTCACTGGTGTCACAGCTGGAGAGCCTGTGATGTTTTCCTCTGAAGAAAGGCATAAATTACAGAACGCTGAGTCAAAAACACAAGTTTTGGACAAAAGATTTGGGGCATGATCTTCACAGATTCATACTAAATAAATTGCATGTGGAATTTTCTTTTTGGTACATGCAATGAATGGGTGTGTTGTGGGTGATATACAAATGGCTGCGCAAGTGTTAATATGTGCAAATGTTTTGATTCCACGCATGAAAGGTTCAGGTTCTAAGTTTTCTACAGCCAGAGTAAAGTGGCACTAAAATAATTGATCAGGGTATTAGTGATAAAAAAATCATTAAAAATAATAAGAATTATAATACAAAGCAACATTTATAGATTTATTATAGCACTTTACATAGGTAGCCTATCTCTATGTGCTACAAACAACTGTTAACAAATAGAATGATGAAAATAAAGTGAAATTTAAAAAATGCAACTTGTTCTTTGGCTATTGTCCCCCTGTCCAAGGTATGCAGTTACAAAAAATATAAAACATAACAGACCTTTGTGAACGGAGAGATAAAAATCCCTGATGTGATGAGTAGGATATACTGATTAATTTTTTTATAAACGTGCCACAATATTTAATTTCAGTCATTTTATTGTTTTGGTTTGATTATATAAAGTTGTGTTTTGTCTTGCTGCATTGCTTTGTGCTCTGCTCATACAAACATGTTTGCATTAGTTTAAGGACACACAGAACTTCTATATTTCAGGCCCTATTTTTTTTTTTTTTTTACATTAGACTGGAGTATTTAGGAAAACAAAACTTTAATATTGCTTACTTGTGCAGGTTTTGCCATCACCACTGTATCCAGGTGGACAGGATCCACAGATGAAGGAGCCCAGTGTGTTGCTGCAGCTCACTGCAGGGAAGCACGGCTGGAGGAGGCACTCATCTATATCTTCTCTACACGTCTGTCCTGGAAACATGTAAAACATTAAGAAAAAAAAACATGCAACACTTTTAGCAACCATTGAACATACATATATATATACATATACATACATATATATATATATATATATATACATATATATATATATATATATATATGCAAATATAGAATATATATGTGTGTATTTTTTTATCAAAGTAAGAAACTTTGTGAATAAAATCTCTATAAGTACCACAATGATTAATTTATGCCCTCCAAAATAATGAAGCTCATCAATGTGAAAACTGGATAGTTCAAGGAAAATGTCTATACATTCTTTTTACCTGTAAATCTCTCTAAAATACAAATGTATAAAATAAATAATGATGGGAAGTTTTAAAGGGACTGGCCCAGAAGACTAGGGTAGACTTTTGGGATTTATGGCAAGAATTGATTTTGTGTTTTGTAAGAATTTTATTTTTCAAAATTTAACAGGTTTTCTGGAAAATAATTCCAGTATTTAACAATGTGTTTTTTACCACTTTGACCTTTTTCCATCATTTAATGACATTTAGATGCATTTTATATACAGTAAAAAAATAAACATAAAAGAAAAACAGCTTCAAAGCCAGAGGAAAATAAAGTGATTTGTTTTATCACCTCTAAATATATACAACAAATAGAGCAGAACTATTGACGGAGTGACGCTCAGCTCCTCCTACCCGTCATCCCAGGAGGGCAGATGCAGGAAAAAGAGTTGGGTCCATCGATACAGCGGCCCAGTCTGCAGGGGTTCGGTTTACAGTCATCTATATCCACCTCACACCTCCGTCCTGTGAATCCATCAGGACAAACACAGACGTATTCCCCACTTCCAATGGGGAAATTCACATTGGTGATGCAGGAGGCCAAGTTTAGACATTCGCAAGACTGCACTGAAACCTAAGGAAAAAATAAAGCTATTAGAGTACGTGTGCTTCATCTTCCAGCTTCTAGGGTCCATTTTACATCCATCTGTGATATTTAGAGTTGCTACTGCAAATAAAAGAAGAAAAAAATTAAATGGAAAAAATCATTAATTCATAAATAAAAATCTAAAAATTCTTGTCTAGATAAGTAGATTATTAACTACTTTCCAGAGCTCTATGATTCAGCTGTTGTTTTTAATTAATTGCTGGCAACTAATACAGATACATAAAGTCACAGCTGATATTTTGTCTGACAAAATATATCAGTAACTATAAATTTATTAGTAAATCTCTTTCAAACACATTTTAGATTCTGCTACAAATGTAAACTATCGAATCTATTGAGAGTATGAAATAAACAAGCTTTGCAAAAACAAAATTGGTTTATGGATTCTATTTTTGGAAACACAAAATTATATTTAATAATAACTGAAAAAGAAAATGAGCTGGATAAAGCATATGATTTAAGCCATTCCTAACTCTCCACTCAGTGTTTCAATCATGTCTGGATTACTGCAACACTATTAAATAATAGCTGTAATTGATATGGAGGTAAAATGTTTACCGTTATCACCCTCTAGTGGTAGGAAGGAGAAACATCATGGCAGGAAAAAAGGTTTGATTGTATTTATATTAATTATACCTAAATGACCCTAAATGACAGATTTTTTTAATCCTTTTTTAGGTTTGTGTTCAAAACCTAAAAAGTTATTTCTTCCACTGAGAGACTTTAACGCTGAATGCAGTTTGAAACTCTTAACAGCAGCTTTTAACCTCTTAACTCTGAAAATAAATTCCGTTTTACTCATGAATCGACTGCTGGACATACTAACCTGGATGGAGGAGGTGGTCTTAGCACTGCAGGCATCGGTCATAGTAAAATGAAAAGAGTGGGTGTCTGTGGGCTCAGAGGTAGCCTTCCACATCAGCAGTCCAGCTGAAGTGAGCGAAGCCCCTCTGGGGGCTGAAACCAGACTAAAAACCACCACGGAGCCCTCAGGGTCCCGAGCTTGCAGCTGGTAAAGGAAATTCTCCTCCTGGAAGGAGCGGAGAGGAATCTGTGGTGGCTGGAACAGTGGAGGCTCATTCTCTAAAAGCACACAATACAGAAGAAGAAGAAGTGAAGCGAATTATCTGTACACACAAAAACTGGATTAAAATATGTGAAGACAGCTAAGATGTATAAGGTACCTTAAACAAAACAAGAATCTTTTAATGTGTAAAATGTTTATTAAACTAATATTTAATCTGAGAATTAAATCTGCCAAATGAAGATTTTCCATTAAGTCCAGTCAGGTCCTTTCTACACATTTAGTCAGGTTCTCATCACACAGCAGAGCCCTGTCTAACCTAGTTTAAGCTTCAGAAGTGAAGTTGACAGAAAAGTGCAACAATGAGGTCTGCAGCCTTAATATCAGGCCTGGAGCAAAGACCGGACTTCAATCAGCTCTGAGCTGCTGACAAATCATCCAAACTGCCTCCAGTGAGCAGCAGCCATCTTAAGGAGGACAGGACTGAGCTGAAAGGTGTTTAGAGGCCAAAGGGTCTCAAAGGGAGGATGTAAGAGTAAATCTGTAGTCTCAAGGATTCTTCATTTTACGGATGATTTTCTACTCTGCATTCACTGAACAAATGGTTTTAAAATGCAGAGATTTTTTTTACATTATTAAAGTTTAATATTTCTAATTTAAATAAAAACAGCAGACTATGAGACAATGAGCTCCAGTATCGCTTCATTGTTAAAAGTCATAGTCTCTACCTAATAGGTTCCAATTACAGTTGCTCTGTAACCACACTCCACTTGCTGCCCACTTACCCAAATCTAAACTCTGTGACATTAAACAGGTGATATTTGGTCATTGTTGTGGCCATTCAAAGAGAAACTCAGGGGAAAAGGGAAGAGTTTTCTTCTACATACTCTCAGCTTTGGACCATGTGTGTTTGGACAGATCTGGACGACACATGAAGCATGGACTGCTGGGGCTGGACTCCCCTCCACTGTAGCACAACCCCCCGATGACACAGGTCTTCTCCTGGAGGACAGAGGAACATAAACATCCTCATTATTAAGTCATTTGATGAAGTTATCACAAAAACATTTGTGGTTGTCATCCCTTGAGTTATGGCCGCCGTCTGATGATGTTCCTGACAAAAAACAGTTTGTAACTAAAGGTGAAAAAAGATGTTTCACACAATGATAACACTACTTCTAAAGGATGTAAAGATTTCTTCAGGTCATTAATGAATCCTCATCACAAAGGTCTGTGTTTGCTGGTACTGCATCAGATGCAGCTCTTCATTTATTCATGAGCACACAACAAACTTTGAGTGTCTCCAACTTTCTGCCTGATCTCCAAAGATGCAGCTCAGTTATGCTGTATCCTCAGAAATACTCCATCACCGACCAAAACAGATTAAGGAGATTAAAGGTGCAGCTTCTGATGTGTCACGGCTAAAGGATTAAGAAGAAACATGTCTCACCCTGAGGGTGCAGATGATTTCTGTGTCGCGGCTGCAGGTTTGACAAGCTCCATCATACAGAGTCAGGATCTTTGCGTTGCTGTAGCTGTAGCCATCATTTGAAACCTGCCATCAGCAGAACCTTCATTACTGGGGCTCAATGAAAAAAAAAAACAGTGTAAACCCTCAAATAACTGAAAACACACACAGACTCATGGATTTAGATAGTGTGAGTATACAGGTGAAGAAAATTTGCTTAAGGTGATGTAGTTCTTAAAGGGCAAGGACATGTTTATAAAAAACACATACAAACATATGAGCTGATGATTTACCAAGTTATTTTAATTAGTGTTCTTCGGTTGTGACTAACTTTGATCTGCCAGCGAGTAACGGCCCTGTTTGCCACCGTCTGCAGGCCCACGTCTGCAGGTATCCTGCTGTCCTCCAGGGGGAGCCGGCACTCAAGACCTGTTTCATTTAGGAAAGTAGCCTGAACAAGTTGAGGAGCAGCCATGGCCCACTCCCCATCTTCAACCTTGGCAGATGTTTAGGCAAAGAAAGGAAATAGTAGGAACAGAAAGAAATACAAAAAAGAAAAGTCATTGTTTTTTGATAAATGGATTTTAATTTTTTATTTGCTTCTTAATAAAATATGACAACATTGATTCTTTTATGTCTTCTTAAATAGTTTTGAATATTATTTTTAACAAGGTCATTTATAAACTCCAGAACTAAGGCAGATACTGTATTTAGTTTTGCTCATTATTAATGTCTTGTTTTCAGATTTATTTTGGTCTGTTAAAGAATCCACCCGTAGTTGTTAGAGGTAAAGGGAAGGAAGAGATAACAGTGTCCTGTGGTTTGCTTACTTTGTTAAAAAAGATGAGTGTATTTTATTCAACTTTATCCAGAAGCACTTATCCATTTATTGATGCTGCTCTTTATGAATTATGAATTTTGGGGTATTTTTTTAGAAAGTTACTATCTTGTTTATAATTAAAATTATTATATCTGCAACGGGAATGGAAGGCAAAAAAATAAACTAAAAAAACTAAGTACCTTTTCTTGAACAAACTCACACTTGAGCTGGTTGGAGTCCTTGAAACCCTGACCAGAGATCTGGATGAAGGAGCAGTCTTCTTCACGGATGTTACACAGACCCTCCTTCATCAACTCTGCGATCTCTGGAATCTGATCTTTACAACATATGAGCAAAAAGTCAAAAGAACTGTTAGAACTGGAGGCTCATTCTCACCTTTAAGAGTCTGACAGTCATGACTTTAACACAAGTTTAAACAGAATTCAGACCTTTAAGATTTACTATACACAGAGAAATATAAAAAGCAGGAAAATGTATGGTTTTGTAAATGTTAAAATCAGTGTTGTCTTTTGTTGAATCTGTTGTCTTTGTGCGTATCTGTTCAGTGTTTTACCGGTCAGTTCGCTGCAGTCATGTGAACCAAATCCAGGGAAGCAGACACACCCCCACTCGGAGCACTGGCCGTTCCCGTTGCACAGGTTTGGACACCTCAGGATGGACACGGCGTCTCGGTGCTTCTCCCATTTCTTTTGCTTCTCCACTAACCTTCGCTCGCATTCGTTCTCCAGCAGTGCTAAGGTCGCATTTAGCCAGGACGGCTCGTCTTTCAGCTGCAAGTCTGCGACACACATGCCCACAGCTTGGCTGATTATAGAATCCGTTAACAGGCGCCTGCAGCCAATAGCGATGCTTGAGTTCACCACAGTCTGCTCACACTGGGCCTGAGCCTGAGGCTGAGTTAGACCAGAAGGAGTCGGCCACCTTAAAGGAGCTTCTGGCTGAAAAGAGGATTCATGGTCCTCAGGGAAAAAGTACGAGAACCTCCCAGGGGCAGATGGAGAGCTTTGGCGCAGGGAAGTAGGTGTGTAAGGATTCGTGTTCTTGATTCTGCTGTTTTGGAGATGAGCTGAAGACGATGCTCTGTCTGTGAACGAACCTTGCATGTCAGCACTCTTACCTAACTTTCTGTGAGAGCGAGCCACAGCAAGCTGTTGTGTTTCATTTTCTTTTTGCAACTCCACTGAGCTGATATACTCAGCCGTAACATCCAGAGCTGGGATAAAACTCCGAAAATGGACACGTCTATGATGGGAGCAGGTGGATTCAGACAAGATCTGAGAGGAACCGGATATTGGAGTTGGTTTGAGGTGAACTGCTTGACAGCTGCAGTACCTGTGGGTGTTTGGTGTGTTCACATGGGGGGGCACAGAGTCAAACAAGCTGCTGCCTGCAGGGAGTCTGACAGAGACACAGGAAAAAGTCAAGGAGAAACGTCCACAGTTACAGGATGCAGAAACTTTTAAACATGTGCTTTACTCATGAATCCACCCCGCCCCCCCAATCTTACAGATTCATTTAAAAACTACTAGATTTGAGAGATTGTTTACATATTTTAGAATTTATCTCACCAATGAAGACAAGAGGCCAATGTCTCAGTTATTTCAACAGTTCATTTTCACACCTTGATATACATGAAATCCAGGAGATGTAAAAAATATTTGAAATATTCTCTCTCTCGCAAAACTCTGAATGCTTAATCTCTGCTCTTAACAGCATTACTACTATTTAATGACGATTTCAGTCCAATGATGGACATTGTCTTCCTACCCATGCATAACACTATCAGGAACTAGAGCCTACTGAAAGACTGCTGCACCATAGATACACATTTTTTTGCAGATTCTTTCTCCAAGCAACTGTTAGACTTTGTGACCATCACTGTCCCCGACAAACTCAACATCTTGTTTCCATCCCTGCTGTTAGATGCAGTTTTTCCTTTGTTTGTAGATTCTTGTTTTTTTTATGCACAATTATGCATTTTTAAATAAGTATGTACACTACTGTACATACAAAGACAATAAATGACTACTCTATTCTATTCTATTATGCTTTCAACAAGATCAGATGCTTTTCAATAGTGAACATATTTTAAAAAAGATGTGAACAAGTAGAGCTTTTACATTTTTTTTTCAGAAATATTTGTCTCATAGGTTAACTAACTAACTGATTAAACTGTAGATTAGCTTTATTTTTTAAATCTGTTCAAAAGAATTATGACTCTTAAAGGGCTATATCAATTAGAGCCCCACTGACCTCCACTCAGATATAAATTCCTCCAGGTGCTCCAGTGTAGCGCCCCCTGCTGAATGGAAATCATTGTCGGTCCTTCCATCAAACGTCCCACACAGACCCTGGGTTTGGTTCTGGTCTGAACTAGGGGCCCTAACAGTTAGACTCATCCCCCAGTCAGAGACATCAGCGCGTATAAACGCTCCAGAGGAGAACGTGATCTACAAAGCATCAGAGGAAAAGAAAAAAAAACAGCCTATGGTTTAAAATCTACAGGTATAAAACGTTTTAAATCAAATCAAACTTTATTTATGAAGCACTTTTCCTGCATGCAGCAACGCAAAGTGCTTTACAACATAAAAACAGTTTAAAAACAAGCCATCACACAAAAGGTTTACCTAGTTAAAAGGAGAACAAGCACAAATACCTTTCTCATAGTCGCACACACAAACAGTTCCCTCCCCACCCCCCCACCCCCACCCCCCTTGGAAAATGAACTATAACCCCTTTGTCACTCAAATGAAAATAAAAGTAAAATACTGGCTTGACCCTGTTGTGAGGATGCGGTACCACTGGGGGCACCACCACAGTAACCACCCAGGTCAGGGACATCCAGGGTCCAACCCATGGCCACAGGGCAGTAGGACAGGACCACTGGCCCTCCAGACAGGGAAGATCACCATGGGAGTAACCCTGCAGATTGAGCAGGCAAAGCCCCAGCGTGGAGGAACGCCATGAGGGAACACTGGGGTTAAAAGTGCTAAAATGTCTGAACAGGTAATAGAAAAAAAAATTCTAATATACTTAATAGGAATAAATAAAACAGCAAGACTAAATGTAGACATAAAAGATTTAACCAAAGAAAAATACTGGAATAATATAACAAGCAATGCAAAAATAGATATATAAATAAAGGTAAGCCGGTAAATATACCTAAATAAACAAATAAATTAATAGATAAATAGACAAATGAACAGACAGACAGACAGACAGATTAAATTCAAGTAAAAGCTAAGCTAAAATGTTAGCTTAAACTATTTTGAAGCTAACATAGACTAAATATCATTGCACATTTGACTTTAAACTATTCATGATAAAATGTGACTGCTGTTGACTCACAGTGACTTTGCGTCCTTGGTAAGACTCACTGATCCGAATGCTGCTTTTACCCGTATGTCTTCTTTTCACAGAAATATGAGGCTTCGTTTCACCCATCTCACCATCACACATATCAAAGGCGATAACGTCGCCTCCGTCCCTCGCCACAAAGCCACACACACAGGAGGCAGCGTGCACCAGGCTGCCACACTCCCACTGACGGACATGGACCTCAAAGGGCCAAAGGTTACTCTTGTAGAGAACAAAGGTGCCTATTTGATAGTTATCATAATACCTGAGAAAAACAATGAAAAACATATTTTCAGTATCATGTTCCAGGAAGGAATATTAATACACTACAGTAAGGTTAGTGGTCAGTCTAAGCTAGGCTCTATTTTGTTATTATTATACTAGAAAACAACAATAATTACCTGCCATCAAAGGTGATAAAATGGGGGTCTGTGAAGGAGTAGCAATATGCTGGGGGAGCATCAATCACAGTTATCTGAAAAAACATAAAGTCCTTTTATTTAAGTCCTTAAAAGGTTAAATCCATTTATTTTGTGCCGTTTTATTTTTAAATAACTGATAAATCTTTTTCATATACCAGGGTCTAGGTCTGTGAATTAGCAAAAAGCTATAGTTATTATAAGAATGCAAAACATTCAGATAAATAATCAGATAAATACAACTCAGCAAACTAATTCAAAGTGAGATGCTTACCTGAACAGGTTCTGGTGAATACCCATTCCAAACAAAATTGTGTGAGACGATGGGTTTTATTGAGATGTTACTGATCCTTTCAGACTCTCTGACAAAGTCAATGTTGGGGCTGAAATGAATCAGATACTGGCTACAGATGCCGTCGATGCAGGGCCCCTTGGACAGATCCGCTTTACATGAGGTCAGAGATAAATCTGCACCCAACAACTCCTCATCTGCGGCAAAAGCACTCAATGTTAGTTTGAAAAGTTGTGAAAGACAATAAGGGAATAAATGCAGCTTATGTCAGCACTGTCGGTGATCATCTTAGTCTATTGTTAATCAGAGTCCAAATTTGTCCCTTTTTCATCACGTCAGACAAAAGTTTTATTTTCTAACTCATTTGTAGAGTTTGTAATAGGATTTGAGGTGGACTTGTGGCTGATCTTTTCTAATAAATCTTCGAAAACAGTTGTTCTCTTTAAAATGTGTCAATGATGGCAGAGACTCAAAAAAGTAACCAGGTGTACACAAGCCCCAAGAGAATACAGCCTTAATAGCTTTCTCATGAACTGATAAAAAGAGCCTATTATTGTGATAAAAACTGAAAACACTAGAGATAGTCAGATTTTAACAAAGAATCATCTACAGTCAATATCATTGTTGTTGGTCTATTACCATGACTGCTTGTGACAAGATCCAGTGACAAAACACACTCTTCTGCAGGAGAGAAAGAACCGTCCAGACACGGGACAGGAACCGTACTCTCAACCAGAAGCTCAAACTGCCTTCCATCCTCAGATACGTGGCTCACCTCTGGTTTTAACTGCACAGAGGATTGTAAACATTTATAAGCAGATTCATCAGCAATCAACATATATTTATCACATACATCAGCAGGAGATCTTAGAATATATTTTATATTTACATCAAGAGACATAATAAATTTACAATAAATGGCTCATACTCTTATCCCAGCGAAAAACTCCTGGCTTTCCACTGGAGTTCCCCAAATATCTGGCGAGTCCAACAAGAAACTGGTGCTGGAGCAATAAATCTGTGAGACAGAGAGAGAAATGTTTATATTTTCTTTAACATTTTAACTTGTTAATTGTTAGTTTGTTTACAGGTAATGACACTGTTAGGATAACCCTACCTCTTAACCACTTTATACAATATTTTATTTTATATTTTATTTATATATATATA
>JAUZNJ010029206.1:0-15567 GCA_034780135.1 Jordanella pulchra | reverse complement strand
TAACGCAATTTCGTTTTTGTATGCACTATGTGCATACAAAATGACAAATAAAAAGTCTAAGTCTAAGTCTAAGTCTAAGATGTACTGGGATATGCACCGTGCAATAAAATCTGTGTCAGAAATATGTTACAACCAAAAATGTTATGCTATTTTTGAAATGCACCATATTTTTTTGTCTTCAGCAAGAGTCAGTTATAGCTGTCCAGCAACTTGAAGACAGCTGCATGCACTCACATATGAAAGACACTTAACATTAAGACAAAAAAACCTACAAGACTAAAAACACAAACAATGGAGTAGTTAAGACTTAAGCGTTAATTGATGAATTTCAGAAATACATTTCAGTATTTAGATTTTAGCTATCAAAGATATGTGTGGGCCAAAATTCTAAATTAGATTTTGCTGCTTGTTAAGGAGGGTAATCGTTGATACAGCTGCAAAGGAAACCATCCATCCATCCATCCATCCATCCATCCATCCATCCATCCATCCATCCATCCATCCATCCATCTGATGGCAATCGTGCCTGTTCATCAGTAGATAGTCCATAGTTGTGTGTTAATATATGTACCTTTCAGTTTTTTTCCCTAATTCAGCTATACACAGACGGACGGATGGACGGTGAGACGGATAGATGGATTGATAGCATTGGCATCGGTTGTTATTAGTTATTATTAGTTTGTTTGTTTTTATTAGTGCTGCTGATGCTTTTAAGCACTTCGGAAACGAGGCACTAAAATGTATCTGTTTATCTCTATATAAATTATAAATATATATATATATATTTCTGTGTTGTATGAGAAAGGCTTACCCTTTTTTGTCCAGATGCTCTGATGAAACAGTGATCAACTGTGTCAAATGCTGGACTAAGGTCCAAAAATACTGGCATTGTGGTTCTTCCACAGTCTGCATTTATACAGAGGTGATTGATGACCTTGACAGGATATGCTCTGTACTGTGGTGAGCATGGAGCCTTCCCAGAAGATGTTAAAGTTAGTGGTCATTGGTATGAGGATTGTTTAATTGCTCAAACACAGCTTTTTCAATTATCTTTTGGATGAGGCTCTGTATAGGCCTATAGTTGGGCAATATCCCAAACCTATTTGAAACATTAAAACAAAAAATGGCCTTTCAGTTTAGCTTACTCTATAAATACAGCAATGCAACCATTTTCTGTCTTGCTTTAAAATAATAATGTCAAAGATGAATATAGTTAAGTTTAAAGGCCTTACCTTCATATATTGTTGTTTAAAGAATTTCAACTAGTTTTAGTTAGGAATTTGAAACTTAGAATACTTGCCCTTAAATCCTATTAAAACTCTTAACTAGTTAGATACTAGCATCTCAATTCTAAAAATTAATAATAATACAAAAGAAGGACTAGGAAGATAAGATCACATTGTTTTATCACCCTGTGTATTTTGTTTTATACTAGCAGGTAAAATGTGTGTGTATTACTGCTCAAAATTTAATCAAATAAAATGTATTCTCAAAGTCAGCAAAGTGTAGATGGACTTTTGAAACTGCATATTAAAAGGTTTACACTTGAGAAGGCTATTGATCTCCAAAATGGCTCGAAAATTTCACAAGCAGGGGAAAAAATGTGTTACAGCCTCATATCTCTTCCAAAGAGATGAGACAGCTTGAGTAAGTGATCATTTTCAGAGGGGCTAACTCCCTGCTTCTCCAAATGTCTAAAGGATTCTGAAGTGATGTTAGCAATCAGGGCTTAGGACTCACTGAACCCTTTGATAATCAGCAAAGCTTTCTCTTATAAATGTCACTATGAGTGCTCTGAACTTCACGCAGTCACACTCTGCTGCCATTATCAATGTCCACATCACAGTTTTTTAATTTTGGGTTTTTACTTAAGTTCCCTTTTTTTTTCAAAACATTTACTGGCCCATAAATACTTTGCAAAGACATTCAATTCACAGCAACAATTCAATATGGTAAAGGATTTTCTAATTGAAGGGATTTAAAATTAGGTATGGATTGGATAATCTGGCATCAATCTTTAATTAATTCAAACCTATATTTCACCATTAAAGGGCTAGTTTCCTCTGAATATATATTGATTAGATTAAATGACACTCATGTGAGTATCCAATTGTGTCTTAGCTACTAGGGTGAAAAGAAGGGCAGAGCTGTCCACCGATCACCATCTGTTAGTGAGTAGGATTCTTTTAGATTCAGAGTGAGGCTGGGATTGTGGAGTCTGAGAGGACCATGATCTGTGCCTCTATTTTCTATGTAGCCACTAGTGGCTGTGGCTGTAAGGTCGGCGTTGCCTGTCATGGTACTAACCTTAATTGAGGACATTTTTGGACTTTGGAAGGAATACCTTGAGGATCTCCTAAACTGGCTAAAATGCCTCCCTTGCTGGAATCAGAGGCTGGGTGCTCAGATCCGGGTACCCTAGAGGTTATCCAAACAATCAAGGTATCACACCCACTGAAATCGTTGAGGTGGTCCAAAAGCTCTATGGTAACAAGTTTTCAGGGGTGAATAAGATCTGCTCTTAGTACGTTAAGTCTCCTGATGTCTTTGAGTTGTAGTGACTGACACACCTCTTCAACATCGGGTGGTGGTGGAGGACAGCGCCCCTGGACTGGCAGACTGGGGTAGTGGTTCCCCTCCATAGTAAGGGGGACCAGAGGGTCTGTTCCAACAACAGGAGGATAAAACTTTTCAGTTTCCCCTGGAAGGCCTCTGTCTGGGTATCATAGATAAGAGGAGTGTTTGTTGAACATCAGCTTCAGGAGGAACAATGTAGCTTTCATTCTGGCCAGGTGGATTAGCTCTAAAACCTCCACATGGTGCTTGAGGGTTCATGGGAGTTTCCCAACTGGTGTGCTTGTGTGCTTTGTGATTCTGGGGAAGACATTCAATCGTGTCCCTTGTTGTGTACTGTGGGGGCGCTCCAGTAGTATGGTCTAGGAACCTTAACTAGAGGCCATCCTGTTGCTGAACAAGCTGAGCTGAGTTTACACTGGAATGTTGGCATTAAGTGGGTCCTGTTCGGGGTCCATGTTGGATTCTGTCACTGGTCCTGTTCATCATTTAGATCAGAGGAGAGCTCATGTCTTAAGTGGAGGAGTTCAAATGTCTTGAGGTCCTGTACATGAGTGGAGGAGTTGAGAGTGGAGGGGAGGAGAACGGAATGGAAGATTGATAGACAGATTGGTGAAACTGGTGCTATAGTCCAGACCATGCATCAGTTTATTGTTGTGAAGACAGCTGAGCCAAAAGGCAAAACTCTTGATTTACCACTTGGTCTAAGTTTGTACCATCACCTAAGGTCATGGAATCTGGATCATGACTGAAAAACAAAATCCCTGATAGAAGCGACCAAATTGAGCTCTCTCTGCAGAGGGTGGCTGGGTACTCCCATAGAGTATAGTGTAGTGTATAGTGCATCCATGGTCTTTAAAGTATGGCATTGTATCTGTCTTCTTGTTCGGTGGACAGACATTGCAAATCATGATGCTCAGTTCAATTGTTTTGGCTGAAATTAGATTTTTTCTGTATGATAATTCTCACTGCTATTCATATGTAACTGCTATCAGACATCTGCCTGAAGTATTCAGGACATCATAGCAACCCAGAAGCAACCCTGGCGCACAGCAACGTTATGTTAATGGAAGTAATGATGAATATAACTGTCACTAGAATAATAAAGCTTTGTTTAAAAAAACATACAGTAATAGTGGATGTCGGTGTTCTCTTGTTATTAAACTCTTGAGTGATGAAAGCCGACAGTATCCTGACAACATCATTAAAAAAGAAGAAAGATAAGAAAAAAAACAGCACAACTCTTAACAATAACCATTTGAAAAGCAATCAGTGATGCTACTGTTGTCTCTGTGGATAAGTAGTGTGAGCCTGCAGACACTTTGAAAAATATGGATGGATACATACACAAATATTTTAATACCGCACATGAAAGTGGACAAAAAGATCTTTTGAGTTGTCCAGATGTGAGTCGGCTCAACTTAATTAAATCAACTTGTCCACAAATCAAAATTTTTTTGAATGCCCTAATGTGAGATCCCTTTTCAAAATCACAGCACAGAGGTTCTAAAAGCACAATTGACAAGTGTATAAAGGAGCAAATTTGGTTTTTACTATATGCTATTTGGGACAATACTTAGCCTAGCACATCTTTAGCTTTGCTAAGAATCTTTTTATTTTCGATTTTGCTGTAGTTAGTGGTGCCCTTTTATTCACTGACCAGCTGTCCAAGTTCTCTCAGCCTCTTGTCCAATGGGTGCTGGAGGTAGGTTCCCCCCCTCCCACAACCCTTTGAGTTAAAGCAAGTATAGAGAATGGATGGCTAAATTGATTTAATTAATATTAACATTATCACCATAGTGAACCAAGAATTTTACAGTGGTTTTGATTGGAAATCTGCATAGACTTGTATACTGGCATTTTCTTCTGAAATAGAGGAAAATATACACTTGTGGACAAAATTGTTGTTATGCCTCATTCAATGAAAGAAAAATCCACAATAGTCACTGAAACAGATTAAATCTGACAAAAATAGTTGTAATAAAAATTCTATTAAATGAACATCAGATTGCTTTTCACCATGATTCCACAGACTGACAAAATTTAAAAAACAAACTCATGGAACAGGCGTGGACAAAATTAAGGGTACCCTCAATATTTTGTTGCAAAACCTTTTCAGTAAATCATTGCAATGATGAGCAAACTTCCAGTTGTCTCAGGTTTGAAGAACTTCTTCACCAGACTGCATTTTACTGCTATTTTTTATTATTATTACTTTTATCAGATTCAAGTTAACCTATTGTGGGTTTTTCTTTCAATAAACAATGGGTACCAACAATTTTGTCCACGCGTGTATTTATTTAACATATATGTATCTTTGCCAAAATGTTAGCCAATGACCTAGG
Source organism: Jordanella pulchra (assembly GCA_034780135.1). Taxonomy (NCBI): domain Eukaryota; kingdom Metazoa; phylum Chordata; class Actinopteri; order Cyprinodontiformes; family Cyprinodontidae; genus Jordanella; species Jordanella pulchra. The sequence goes on along the minus strand of JAUZNJ010029206.1, from coordinate 10,648 downwards.
GGCTGCGGGGAGGCTGGACTGCTAGCGCAAGCTTCACTGAGGCCTGGATCTGCAAAGCCTGAAGAGCTCTGTCTTAATCGAGCTAATGGGAAAAAGAATGTTTAGGACTCAGGATTAAATTGTGTTTGTACGGTTGCAGCTTACAAATGATATTTGTGTTCCCTTGGTATTCGCTTCCTCAGATAAAAAATACCATTGTCACTGAATCACATGACTATCTTAGCATCTTTCATTCATTTTAACAAGGCCTTAACATCTTTGCTTGACTGAATGAACAACTTTCAGTCAAATGAATTTTTCATCTCCAATTGTAAAACTGATAAGAATTTCAAATCCAGCCAACTGAAAGAAGATAAAAACAATAGCATTTGTGTGTTTGCATCAGTGTTTTTTTTAAATTCTAATACATGTATGATGCCTGTGGGTTACACAGGACTGAGGTTTGATTGGCTTTGCTTGAAAAGCTAGAAACTTTGACATTCAACCAAGTTTTGCAGGTGCAGATTTAATTCAACTCTTTCGGCCATGGCTGTAATTAAATCTGTTCTGCTAATGATCCAATTAAATAAAACGAAGTTAAAACAAGGCTGTGACACTTTAATTAATTAATGTCAGCAAAGAGTGAAACATTGGCATAGCCTTCTCTGACTTCACACTTGGCTAGGTGACGAGGGCTGCCCCGGCCTTTGGTTAGAATGGTTTGTCATGTGATAATAAACACCAGCTTCATGCTTCCTACTGCACAGCTTGAAGGCTTCTTGCTTCTATGCTCTTTCCTCTAATCCTATCCTGTAGATGCTGGGCACATTAATCCTTTTTATACACTCGAAGTAAAGAAAAGAGACCACATGAAAGAAATTATAGCATAAGTAGAGCAGAAGGTCACTGTGGGGTAAACTGTAAGATAAGGGTTAAAAAGAGATTCATAATTGAGGCATTAATATACCGGTGTTGTCCATAATAATATTTAACAAAAACTGTTTAGAAGTCAGTTTTCTTTGACTAATACATTTCATGTATCATGAAAATACTAGGAACATAGTAGGAACATGCTAGGAACATTTTGTACATTTTGGAATAATTCCTGTTATACTGACACTTGAGTAATGGTTAAGAAGATGCTTAAGTTTACAGAGAATACAAGAACAAGATCTAGACAAAAAAACCCCAAAAATAAGAGAAATGTGTATTACTGTAAAGCTAAATGTCTTTTAAGAGGGATACTTTACATTGTTTTGCTCTGTTGCTGCCAAAAATATCACTTTAACGCTATTTGTTTTGTTTTTTATAATGGAAAAAAAAAGCTTATATATTGAATCACTGCAGGCAATCCTCCCACAGCTTACAAGAAGTGGTTTAATCCTACTACTTAGCAGCCAATGTGAAAAAAACCAACATCCGCCACCTCAAACTTGAAAACTGGGTGAATGGCTCATAATCAAATAAAAAGAATGTGTAGTTGACCAAAGTTGACATGTTCTTAACATGCTCTCCATATGTCAACTATGCATAACACATTAAAAGGCGAAGACAACTTGGTGACAATTCAAAAAGAGTTTGTCATACGTTTTTAAATGACTTGGCTTTCCATAAAAATGGTGCTTGGGAGAATCCACAGCACTTATGCTCCGCAGCACTTCCACGTTTAGTGGACCGTCAGGGTAATTCTGCCTCCACTGTTCATTGGCTTTCAGTGACATACAGTTTTTGGATAAAGGTCAGAGTTCAGTTTTTTGGGAAGCTGTAAAGAAAATGTCACAAATCTGTATGTTTCGAGTGCATAATCTAAACATTTCATAACAGATTTTCCCACCTGAGCTGTGAATCTCTACAGTTCCTCCCATGTTACACATCTAGCTGCTTCTCTTTTTAAGGTTATGCTTGCTTGTTTACTGAAGTGATAGATTATGTCTGTCTATACACAGTGCGATACTCATTCTCTATAGTATTGATTCATGCCCTAATTCTGATTTAAACTTCCACAATTCTATCCCTGCCATGTCTTCTGTGTTTCTCGGTTTTCATTCCATAAAAATAATTAGGTGCAAAGTTATAGAAGGAATAGCTTGATATGTATTTTTAGATAAAATATCACAAAGATAGATGTGTGCTACCAAGGGAACTTCTAAAGGGTGGCGATACAGTAGCACTGGTTTGTTTCTGTTTGTGATATTCCAGTGAATAGGATAGAATACTGTCTTTCTATAGAAATTTGGGAAAATAAATTGTTTTCTGGAATAATAAACTGTGTAATATCTCTGACGATTCAGAGGAAAAAATTGTGGGCCTAGTGGTGGAAATGTTGGGCTTTGTAGTGGTAAATATTTCGACAGATTTACGAGATAGCCAAGCCACTTCGGGATCACATAGAGAATGAGAGTCCGATCATGTGCAGTTTGTTATACAAAGAACTATTCAACTTGCTGTTAAGTTTCTCTCCACAAATCTATTTACTATTGAGTGTTTCTACATGAAGTTGCAACTTTTATATGAAGATTTCTTATAATGATTTTATCTCTTTAATTTGTTTCCCCTTCATTAATAAATTCATTAGAATAGTCCTCTTGATACTGCTGTATTTAGAGGCATTCAAAATAATTCAACCCCTGTCAGTTTGATAATTCTTAAAGGGTGTTTGCCAAAATGTTAGCCAATGACCTAGGGGCTGCGGGGAGGCTGGACTGCCAGCGCAAGCTTCACTGAGGCCTGGATCTGCAAAGCCTGAAGGGCTCTGTCTGAATGGAGCTGATGGGAAAAAGAAGCTAGCAGTACTGGCCAGGTCAAAGTAGCTTCCTATTGCCCAAGACTAGTGAGTATACGAGGCTTGACGCCAACTATGTCACCCTGCCAGTTCAACAGAATGATCTGCCCCTGCTCCTTTCACACAACCAGACAGCCTCGACTAAATAAGTCAAGATGGCAGCCACATGAAAGCTATAGCTGAGAGAGAGGATGTTGAAAGTTGTTGAAATCATCCAGGCAGGCCCAGACCAGTGTTAAACAATATAACCATTTTGACACCTTTCCAGGTGCAAGACAGAGATGTAACAACCGTCTCCACAGATCCATGATTAGGGCCTCCTGCTCTTTAATCTGCAGGCTTCAGACTGCTACTCTGTGTCATTGGGGCTTAAAATGTCTCTCTTTTATAGCTACTGATAATCTGTTATGTTGTTTACATAATACCAGTTTTCATTTAAATAATTTAAACCCAGGTATGGTTAGCTATTAGCACTATTGCAAGACCTTATATTTAACATATTGGAAACATTTTATGCTATCTGGGAAGAATTTTAATAATTTAGATCTTAATTTTCTAAGTAAACTAAATGATACAATCACATTTGTAAATGTACAAAAACTGTTTCCTGCGAATCTATTTGCACCCTTTATCTTTCAGTTAAATACATTTTCTTTCAACAAAAAGGTATATAAAATATTCAGTGGGCTTTAGCTGCAGCATTGATTTACTTTATAAAAAACATGGTTTAAAGTGACCAGAAAACAAATGCAGTTATATGAGTGCTGAAGATTTTTCTGTCGAATTTTTTCATGCAATTTATTTGCAGTCATGACCATTAAGTTATAATATGCTCTCCATATACCCTTGTTTTTCAGAGTTAGCATTTTTTTAATATGACAACCTTTAATTTCATACATTAAAAATGTCTTAATTTGTCTAATTTTGTATTCTAATCTTAAATGCCAAGTTTCCCTGGCTGTAAATAGAAAATCTTTACAATTAAGTGAAATTAAAAAGTAAGTTACTAAATAAATACAATTTTCACTACTATTCTTGTATTTAATTCAAATCCAAAATACTTTATTTATCCCAAAGGAAAATTAAATAATACTTTTTTTATTTTATTTTTTTTATTTAACTTTAATTCAAGTCTGTATAATATATAGCTATACCAAAAAAATGTAGGGAATGGTTAATCTGCTTTCGATTAACAGTTTTGTGAGAGCCAGAAGCTATTAATTTAAGGTAAGCACTACATGTAAACAAAATGTTCATATGTGTGCATTTTAGTTGTGGTATTAGATGAGGACCTACTGTAGGTTCATTATGCCACCTCATGCACCGGAGGAGTATGTTTTGGGCAGATAGGAATAACATCGAGCCTTTAAAAATTCTGTAAAAGTCTTTGTGGAACTCATACCCAAGCAAGAGCAGGGATCCAAATGCAGGGCATTAAAAGCTCATCATTAAAATTCAAAATGCATCATTATTTGGCCCTTTAGGAGTATAATAATACCAGCATATAGCCACAGATGTGCTGCAACCCTCCTTTACAGTATAACCATATTTTACTTGAATTGTTTGGATAACCTCTAGGGTGCGCTGAAGAGAAGAGAGCAGAAAAGTGAAGCCAGGTCTGTTGTTCTAGAGATCAGTCAATGATCACTGTATGCTGCTACCTTATGAAATAATGGAAGAGTAGGTTTATAGAAATTAGTGACCCTTTTTTACAAAGGCATGTATTTTTTTCTGTAAATAAAATCTGCTTCTTAATGCCTTCCTTCTACTTTTATCTGTAACAGTCTATTTTTTCTATTGCACCTGTTTTTTTTGTCTTTTTTCTCTCGGTTTTCACACAGTTTATCTCGTTTGTGTTGATTAGTTTTGTCACTTTCCCAGTGTAAAGCAGCCTGTAAAGAGGTCTTAAGATGTTCTTATCATTATGAGGTTACATTGTATGTACTATTTTAAGTTACTTGATGAAAGAGAGTTGTGAAAAAGTTAGTGGCTGAATTTTCCAAAATTTAATTTTATATTCTATATGATGTTAGCAAAAACAAGTAAAGTAAGAACTGTCTGACACTTACCAGAAAAGGCCAGGGTTGTGCTTAAAATATTTGAACAATCACAATTTTGCCTTGCTGATCTTACAAAGAGAAAAGAAGAGAAAAATGCAGAATCATTCATATTAGGAATCCACTTACACAACTCCAAAATATGTGTATTGTTATGTGGCTTAGTGGCTCTTACACCAAAAAATGGTTATCTACAATTGTCTTTGTCAGCATGGCACACCAGTTTAATTTTTGTTTTATGTGTGACCTAAAAATGGCTGAAAATCTATTAGCGTTGGTTTCAAAATTATATAATAATAACAAGCTGGATGAACTCGGTAAGAGTCTAACAACAGGATTTTTGCTGTTCTAATGGGCCTTTATTCCCAGTTTTACTCTTGATAGAAGCATGTATTTGTTACACTTAGGGGTAAGGATACATTCATTAAATTGGATAAGGTTCTATAGCTAAAATAAATAAATGTGAAACCTAGTCATTGTGGTGCTGTCTGAGCATCAATTTCATGAACAAAGATTAAAAATATTTGCATGCATATCAACTCAATTCCCTTAATGTGGAAACCTATAAATAAAATTAAACGCAACCACTTGTATGAAGAAAATAATTTATGCATTAAAATTTAATCTAGCTATAAATCTATCCAATCTCTGGAGGTCTAAGAAGATTGTTATAGAACTTTTGTGAACAAACAGCATGAGACATGAAGAGATACATGGCAATTTGTCTATTTAACAGCAGGGAATGCAGAGAATTTCCAGGGCCCATATGTGTGCAGTTATACATGAGTTGGGCTGTGAAATACATGCACACCACATTACTTTGACTTTAACCTGAAAAGATATTTAAGTCAAATGATTCCTAAAAAGTCCTAATAGAACTAAAAGGCACCTTGTAATCAGTATTATGGCACAATGTTAAAATTAACATTACAGTGAGACAAAAAAAAAGTTTATTTTGAATAAATTTTGACTATTTCTGTCTTTTTGCTGTGTTTTGCAACATGTGGAATTATTATTGCTATGTGTATTTTTTCAGCATTGTTGTGTTCTACAGATTAGGACCTCCGTGCTTTTGATCTTTCAATCTTTTACCCCCTCATTGCCTCCTGTTGAGCTTCAGGGGAGATTAAACCCTCTGCACCCGAGTTGCCATGATTAGCTTTATACTTTACTTCTCCACTCGTTACTGGAATCACTGAAGACACATCACCCAGCTTAAGCCACCCTGATGTGTGAAGCGTGGCAAGGTGTTGTCGTTATTGTGTGATGAAGGGATAAAGGGATCCTTCTAGCTGATGGAAGGAGGCAGCTTGTCTCGGGGCCCACTGAGCAGGGCCAGCTTTAGCCAAGCTGGGTGGACCCTCTCCGGCTGGGCAGTAGAGCTGTTTTTCATGTTCTGAATGTTGCCATGCTCGTTTCTACCCATGAGAGGGTGGACGATTTTGATGTCACCTGCTAGGGTTATGTTTTTGAAACACAGGGTTCATCCACCTGAATTCATCATTGTCATTCAGCCCGAAGCCTTGGTGCTGTGCTTGCTCTGCAGGGAGGCTGCCAGCTGTGCAGATGTTAGACATGACAAGTTGGCTTGGGCTAATAAACAGCTGGTGTGCTGGCCGTTTAGAAGGAGGCCCCTTTTGTATTTTTAGAGGAAAAATATTGGTCTGCTGTGGTGATCCATCCTTTATGTTAGCATTACCAGCAATTTTATTACCTATGTTTTCTTTCACTCTGCTGCTTAAGAGCCTTAAAGGCCTCTTATTTACACTTTTTTTTGCTTTAAAGTATAAATAAAGTAATCTAGTGATGACTCTACTAGAATGCAAAGCTGTTTCCAGCAGTTTGCTTCGCTCTTATTATGCTTTTTTGAGCAATTCTCCATTGTGGGAAGTGGTCAATTAATTGCTTCCATGTGACTTGACTGCCTTTGGAATAATTCTCATTCTGATGCTGTTTATTTTTAAATTTATAAAATGTGTCAAAAGTGCAACCGCAGACATTATCGACTTGCCAACATTTTGGGAGGTATGACTTAGGGACAAGCCTTCTCTGGGACAGTTTTTTTATGTTAGATTTATTTTTTATAACAAAAATTCAAGATGAATATTTTGTTTTACTAAATTAACATACATTACATTTGTATTTATTATAACGTTTTTCGTTTTGTGAATTTAGTAAATTTTTAATTGCTAATGTGAATTTATGATTTTCTTCAATATGAGGGTATGTAAACTTTCAAGAATAACTATTTTTTTTTTTACTTTATTAGGTGGACAGTGCACATTAATGACCAGTCAATACTTCTATACAGGCTGTAAATGAGCCAGATTATAGCATAATTACTAATTTCCATTTGTAGTCCCAAGACAGAAAGACCCAAAAAGCATACAATCAAGAAATAACATTAACAACATTCACAAAGGAAAAAAGAGAGTTTTAGTTAAAATGAGAACATAACTATATATAGACTGTTAAACCCCTATGGCACTTCAGCTATAAATGAAGCCTATAAATGAAACCTATCACACTAAGGTTGAGATGTTGGATACTGAGCCTGGCAAAATGTTTTTAAATGTGCCCAATGTTTAGTCAGTGGCCTTGTTTCACGTGAAGGACCCTAGAAATCATGTTAAAGTATATTTTAGGTGATTATGGGTATACACTGGGTTAAAAAGAAAGACAATGAGCCATCTTTGGTTTTGTAATAAACAAAATAACAACCCAAAATATGTGGTTAAAATAACAAAGGCTGCCCAACAACAGCATTTCGTGGTTATCTCACTTGTCAGAACTAAATGCTTTGAAAACCTTTAGTTTTACAAGCAAAGAAGAAAAGATGGAATGAATTTGGACAGTGGATCTAGAGAAATTGTGTACAGAGGAATGATGAAAGACTCCTGTTTCTATACTCCAGTCTTAATAAATGCTGTCCTATTTGCAAAGCAGAAGGTGCAATGTAGTTAAGGCAAGTGATACAGAAATTGAGCCACAACTGATTTTAACAATAACATTTAAAGATTTTAAAAGAAATACTCGTATTGGAATTAATAAAAATTCACCCAACATGCTCAAAAAGATTGATTGATTCCATCTATTTTGTAAATCTGAAAAAGAAAAAACCTTAAAATGCATGTATTGGAAAGATAAATATGCATATTTAGGTTGTTTTGACATCCAACGCAACTGTCTTTTTTATAACCTTTGTTAGCATTTTGATCTTCAGAAAAGAAAGCCTAAATTTCAGATAAGTGGAAAGTGCTGGATAGAAAAACAGAATAAATAAAAAAACAGAATATGGGTAAGAAGTAGATTTTAGCTCTTCTTGGCCCCAAACTAGCCATGCATGATGTACACTCTACACATATAATACTGTACATAATAATAATGTTTTGACCAGATCTATTTGCCTTACTAAATCAGTGAATGTATTTTCCCTTTTCTCATAGATGATAACATAGTTAAACAGTGAACAAAGTGTGCAACATTCAAATAGCTGATATGCTCTTCGTTGCATGAGCATTACCCTTCACTTCAGTGAATATTCATCACATGTGAGTCATGAGCCACTTTCTGTCCCCAAAAATTGTCATAATTAAGTTTCCTAGAAGATCTGTAAATAAAATGAAATTGTATCTTATTATCTTGAAGTGATGGCCAAGTTTTTTTTTCTTTTGTCAAGTGGGGTCATTTGGAGCATACATAAATTCAATTTAATTCAGTTTGTTTATATAGTGGCAATTTACAAAACATGTCATGTCAAGGCACTTTACATAGACAATGCATTGAGATCACACAATCAGACTGGTTCAAAGTTTTCTTGGTTAGGAAAACCAGCTCATTGTATCGACTGATTGACTTGATAGGAATCCCTTATACCAAGCGCCACCTCCCATGTCAGAGGATGAAGGGAAGCACATCCAGTTGGTCGCAGTAAGAGAAACAGGACTACACTAAAAAACAGGCCAAGCTCCAAAACCTATAAACAAAGGTATTGATGGTAGCAGCACAGCTAATATTTCAATCCAAAATTAACTCACAGCCAAACAGAAACAAACCAGATGAAACTACTATGATGGAAAAATGCAAAGAGAGCACAAAGTTACTGTATGTGTGGAACTTTATAAATACTGCAGAATGGGAGAATAAAGACAGAATGAAGCAAAATGAGGAGAAGTGGTCCCTATGTGATCTAGCAGCCCACAAATATTATTATAATATTATTATAACTATTCTAGATGAGGTCTGAGAGAGGTAGAGCCACAATAGGACCAAGGTAGAGCTGAGGAAAACCATCCTGTCTGGACTGAAAATCTACCCTACCGGACCGGGCTGTTAGCACTCTATCTCCACCTACCTCTATACTCACCAAGCAACTAAGCAAACATCACTCTGCTTTTAACTATATGCCTTATCAAAGAGGAAAGTTTTAAGCCAAGCCTTAACATTAGACAGTCTCCTTCACGGGCTAAAACTGGTAGTTGGTTCCACACGAGAGGAGCCCGATAACTAAAAGGCCTGCCTTCCATTTAATTTTTAGAATTTCTAGGAACCAGTAGTAAACCTGCAGATTGAGAGCAAAGTGCTCTGTTAGGAACATGAGGAACAATCAGATCTCTGATATAAGAAAGGTTGCAGTATTTTGGATCAGCTGAAGGCTTCTAACTAGCTTTTGTGAACTTCCTGATAGTAAAGAACTATAGTAGTCCGGTCTTGAAGTTACGAATGCATGGACTAGTATATCAGCATCACCCCTGGAGAGGATATAAATAGCAATCTGCTTTTGAAGTAGGCTCTCAGAGTAATTTTAGCTTTTACAATCAGAAACTTATGTGGAGGAGCCAAGCAAACTACCTCTTAGAACTGAGAATTCAAGTAAATAACAGTTTGTTCATCTGGCCACCAACTTTTTTACCCAGTTTGTTGTAAATCATTCAAAATATAGACTAGAAAACAGTATTTATTTTTAATTATTTAAATAAATATGTGCAAATCTAAATTTAAACATCACATTTCAATTGTATGCTATCCCAGCTGTGTGCAAGAACGAAAACATTAAAATTAAATAGAGGAATAAACACAACAAATGTACTACAGTAGTTGGCAAGTTTGCATTGTCCTTTTCTTGAGTTAGTAATTTGGTTACTATAAGTCAAAACAAATATTTATTTTTCTGAGGAAAAACTAATTCTTAAAAAAGTAACCATCATGCACACATTTTACTGGGTCTTAACTTACAAAAAAAGTTTAGATTTTTCTTTTTTATTAATGTCTGTTTTCTTTAAGTTGGTTTTTGGAAACAGGCTGCACGGTGTGGCAGTGGGCTGGGCTGTTGCCTTACAGCAAGAAGGTTCTGGGTTTGGTCCTAGTCTTTCTGCATGGAATTTGCATGTTCTCTCACGGTGCATGTTTGGATCCTCTCCAGGTACTCCAGATTCCACAGTCCAAACACATGACTTTTAGGTTAGGGTCTCTAAATAGGTGTGAGCGTGTGTGTGCATGGTTGCACGTCTTTGTGTGTCTATGTGTCGCCCTGCAACAGACTGTCCTGGGTGTACCTTGCCTTATGCCCATAGTCTGCTGGAGATAGGCATAGGCCCAACTGCGACCCTGACGAACCAAGCGGGAGAAAATGGATAGTTGGATGGATTTTTGGAACCGTCTTGAATTTATCTTCAGTTGACAGAGTGAAACGATCCTAGAGACTTATTTTTTCCACCCATCAATAATCAGAGAAAGCAACCATGACATTCAACAATTGTTTAACCCTTTACGGACGATGGGAGCGCCCGCGCTCCCAAATGCTTACATATTTTTAAATGCCGGTAGAATT
>JAUZNJ010029205.1:0-15567 GCA_034780135.1 Jordanella pulchra | reverse complement strand
GTGTTGTGCACTAAACACCAAGGCAAATTCCTTGTAAGTCTGAAAACCTACTTGGCAATAAACCTGATTCTGATTCACTGATTGAAATCTTTAAGTTAAAAGGAAAATTAAAACATATTTAGTCCACCTGTTCAACTAGCAGAAGAACTAGCTGTAGCAGAAGTTCTGGTTTATCAAGCAGCCAATTTGCTTTATAAACTTTAGATGCATTAAAAAAAAGGAAGGGATTCAATGTTTCCACTTAAGTGACTGCAAAGGAACTTTTCTTCCTCACTCAAACTGTTAAACGCCTAAAGGAAGCTTCATACCATTCAGGGGGTGGATCACTGATTAAATTCAAAATGTTTAGATGAAAACACCTAAACTATGCGTTTGTTTTCTTCAGACTCTCCCTGAATTGAAGTTTCCTTGCTGGTTTCGGTGACGGCATAAAGTAAATAGTGATGGTTTTATATATGCAACGGTGCCAAGCAAGGCTTCAGAAATGAATAACAGTCTGCTTTGTATCTTGTTCTATTGTATTCAATTTTCTGCCTGAATGGTCTGAGTGAAGGCTTAGAACGGCCCCTGTATACAGCAGGGACGAGTATTTGAGTCTATAACACCAAGATTAAGGATTTAGAAAAATACTGAAAAGTGAGAACAGAATTCTGCTAGTAGACCAATTTTATTTTAATGGAGAAATAGTTTGGTTTTCATTAAAGAAAAAGATGCATGAAGGAAGGGATGCTGGTGTTATTTAGCTTGTCCTCCACACAGCATGACCTCTGCTGCCGTTTGAGGATGGAGGGATTGATGATCCAACTAAAGTCGTATAATATTCTATTCAACAGTTGCATTTTATATGAAGCTGCCTCAGAATTCATCAAGTAGAGCTGAAGGGTTCAACTTTAATCCCAGATTTCAAGGATTCATAATCCGAAGGTTAAAACAACCCTTTTAATTTGAATCTGTTCTGCCTACACTCTTTAACGTTGGATTTGGGAAAATGTAAAGTAATTAATAGTTGTGCCTTTTTTTAAACCATCAAGATTATGCCTCATTAGAACCTACCCAAGTCCACTTGAGTAAAAGTGGCTTCTTCTTAGTTTCTAAGGGACTTGGATCATATTTAATCATCACTAAAATATTGAAAAGGGTAACTTATTCAAAAAATAGATTATCTAAAATGTTATCATTATTCAAGTTTTATCCTAATTGTCAAAACATAAAAACAGTGGTCAGGTTAGGATCACTGAATCTATTTACACCTCGACTTTAACTCTTTAAAGATAGAAAAAACCAAAAGCTTTAATAAATCAAACTAGACTTTTAAGGAGTTACAAATAAGTCAAGAAAAAGGCCATCAGTTGTCTATGTTGAAAACACCTAAATCACCACTAACAGACGACTATCAGACGGTGTGGAGGGATGAACTGATGAACGGACGGATAGATGAACGAGTGGTTTATGTATAGATGACGACTGATGAGATACAAAACGATGAAAAACAGACAGTAATATGATGGACTGATTGTTGTAAGCAAAAGAAAGAAAAGAAAATAGAGAAATGTCGTTTTGGGATGAAGGAAAATGGAAAGATTTTTATTTTTAGAAAATAGGAGATTTCTTTTCAAATAGACTGGAAACAAACGTCTAATTTAATTTTTCTCCATTTAATTTGTAGACAGTTTAGAAATAAGAGGTCGCTGTCTCACCTGTGAAGGCCATGTTCTTGGGGTTTCCGTAAGGAGTTCCAGGCTGAACGGGACTGTAGACGGGATTCATGGCTGAAGATAACCTGCTTTTACTGAAAACAAACACAAGGAGGGGAGACGGAGGGATTAGGGTTGAGAAAGAAAAAAGTAAACAGAAACAACTTGTAATCAATACCAACTGGTGGGGAAAAAAACCCAACATAAATTCATCTAAGGAATTTTAGAAAGACATCTGAAAGTCCTGTGAATCATCACCTTTAAGTAGGCTCAACGCAAGTACATACTCCCAACTACTGGCTGGAAAGCACAAGGAGGTGTGGATTCATTAGGAGCTGGGAACTTCTTGAATGCAGCCCATTGAATTTAGCCAGAAAGAAAAACAAAAATCCTAACAGCACCAACAAATGCATGTCAGGACAGACAACCCGGCTTCACAAGCAGAATACAGAGAGGAGTGACCTATTCATGTATTCAGTCGCTAGAAGCAGGTCAGGGTAAAAGTGTTATTAATGCTGCATGGCCTGCAAAAAAAAAAAAATAAAAAAAAAGAGAGAAAGAGGGAGAAACTCTGCCTCATGCACAGCTTTGACATGTGGAACTTACCTGCTGCTTAATGAACACGGGCTTTCTATAAGTGTAGTGTGTGTGAGTGTGTGTGTGTGTACACGTGTGCCCCGTACCTCTTGTGCGTGTCTGGTTGATACATGAAACTGAATTTGTCTGTGGGATGCCCGCTCGCCATTCTTGCTGTATGCAAATGAGGAAGGAGTGGAAGTGGATATGCAAATCTGAAATTAAAACAGCGAGAGGTCATGATTACAATGAACACAAGAAAATATAGTGAAATAAATAATAGAACAGCAAAGGAAAACAAAACAAACAAAAAAGGAAGGAGAGAAAAGCAAGCACCGGTGCAACGGTAAATGGTTAGTGATAGCAGCGGCAAGGCTGAGTGCATCTCTGAGTGAGACTTTAAAGTAACCGAGTCTTTTTCCAACGATAATTGATTTAAAAACCACTTCGCTGCAGCGTTCCTCTTCTGATGGCAGGTTGGAAAAACCTACAGGATGTGCATCAGGAGTGATAGCGACCCATGGGCATGTATGAGTACACACACATGGAAAAAATAAAATAAAGCTGCTTGAACAAGAACCACACAAGCGGCGAAACAAACACTTGATTCAGCCCACGAGGAAGAACGACAAACCAAGGGAGCAGGCAGGCAGACAGCAAGAGACAACACAGAGCACAGGACACCAAGGCTGAGAGAGCGGAACGGAGCGGGAGCCGTGAGTGCAGAGGGAAACGGAGCGAAGCGGCTGAAGGATTCACAGTAAAAAGCAGGTGATGCGTGTGTGAGGTGTGTGTCGGATCTGAGCCGATGTGTGCTTGTAGATGTGGCTGTCATTTGCGATGTACAGGGAGGTTCTGAGTATCCGGTGGTTCACACCACAAACCTCAGCCATGTGATTAAAAAAAAGGCAATAATAAATTAAATACAAATTAAATCTGAACTGATCCACCTTCTGCTTGTGCTTCACAGTCAGTTATATACACAAATCTATTAGATTATTAAAAAACTACAACAGTTTTGGTCAAGACTCCGTCCAACACGATGGTTACTGAAAACACTAATGCAATAAAAACAGAGAAGTAATGAAATGTCTAATCATCACCCCCCCCAAACACCCAACGCTTTTAAAACAAGTGTTAAAACAGCAGCTTGATTTCGCCTTCTAAACTCCCGTCTCTCAGTGAAAAAGCATCTCAGGGGAGACGATTATCCTGCTTCAACGCATCTCAAAGTACAGTCCTCATTAATCTACTGCATCATTTGTGTTTTAATTCCTTCCTCTAGCTCAGCTCAGCCTCCACCTTTCATTGCCCCCCCGAGCTGCTCTTCTTTGTTAAATTCTCCCCTCCCGCATTAATCTAAGTTTCTACATGCAAATCCCTGTAAAGTTGACATAAAAGCTTTACCTCTGGACAGCTCAGCAGTGGCCTCAACTTAAGGATACTAAAATGTTCATAACAACCAAGATATTCTGCATTATTTTATTCATTTTTACCAGTTATTGTTTAAAGTTTTGATTCCATTCAAAAACATGGAGAGAATGTGGAGAAGAGGGAGCTTTATTCGGCTTGCAACACATGCCGATCCAGAAGGTTGCCGTAAAACAAACAGAAAGGATTGGCACTTGGAAAAGATATGCAGCCATATTTAGTTGCTGCAAACAACTGTTTTCGCAGAAAGCAGCAGTGTCTTGTCTGAAAAAGTCATCCCAAACATTTAAAACTCCATAAAGGTTTTAATATAGATTAATCATTAAAGTCACCATTTACTACTTTTACTATTGTTATACTTAAACAACAAGTAATATCAAATTGGATTGAATCAAAAAATACTTTTTTTCTAAATCTTGAGAATCGGAATCATTTTAGATTTGATTCAACTCCCAACCCTAGAGCCCATCATGTTAGAGTCCATCCCGCTGTGGGCATAGGGCAGGGAAGGTAAAGCAGGTGCAGTCTAACGACCACAGGTCAGCAGGTGTTCCCACAGCTCTGCTCGGACCATGCAGAGCGGGACGTTTTACACAACAGAAGGACTAAACAACCAGAGGAAAGCTTCTGCTTCGAAGCATCACGCAGGATGTTTGGGCCATCTAGAACGGCATGATGTTCTACTTACCTTTCTCCCAAGCTTATTAGACTTGACTTGATATTTTATCGGTCCAACAATAACAAAGCATCTATGCCTCTTTTTCTAGCATCGGAGTAGAAACCCCTCCAAACACGAGCCTGGTTTATAATGTGCTGTAAACTTTATCTGTTTTCTCTGAATCTACTTACAATTGTGCAAACTGATTTAAAATCCGTTTAGAGATAATAAAAAAAAAAAAAAAAAATTAAAAAACATGCTCACCAGATAACCAACCCAAAAAAAAAAAAAAAAAAAAAAAAAAAAAAAAAAAAAAAAAAAAAAAAAAAAAAAAAAAAAAAAAACCAGCTTGCATCACATCTAAACATGTCTAAAACACCATCGTTGCCATATCTTTTTGGCATAAACTAGAGGGAAATCAGACAATCGCCTGAATAGAAATTGTCTGATTTTAATTCAAAGCCAATCAATAAGTATATTACATGGTTATTACAAACATGATACTTTACAATACCTCCGGCAGTCGTGACACTAGAGCAAACAGCCACAGAGGCAGGTCAATAATCATGAACTAAAAATAAGACATAAAACATCTGTTTTATATACCTCAATTTATCCGTTTTTATTCATAAGAGTTTTCAATAAACACAGTTAAATCGATGTCAAAATAAGCAACAGAACTGATCTGATAACAGCTTTCCATTAAAACGGTACTCCTGAAAAAAAAACAAAGAGAAAGTGTAAAAGTGATTGATTGGACCAACAAAGCCAATTAACAGACGGGCAGGTGGCCGCAGAGACCCGAGGTCTTCTCCTCCTATGTACCCAATTACAGCTGCGTGTGAATAAAGCGGTGAGACACGGGTTTGTTCATCTGTTTCAGTGAGTTGGATGCAAAAAAAAAAAATAATAAAGTGATGAGAAAAGAGAAAGGGTAGAAACAAGAGGGGCTCCAGCAGGCTTTTAATGAGGGTGTATGAGTGGAACAGAGGACAACAGGAACACAGGGGGAGGGTGATGAACAGGTCTCTATAGCCATAAAAAGGATTTTTAAACCAGGAAACCTTCTGTGTGACAAACCAGATAAGGCCATTCTACAAAATTCATTCACTGTGGAGAGGAAGGAGGAGAGATTGTGAATCTATTTGTGGAAGCGAGTGTGATGTAGGACAAACAGAGGCGTTTCTTTTCTATTTAACTTCTGTTGATTAAGGAAAACTTAAAATAGTAAACACAGTTTTAGTCTCTTATGAAGAGAATAAAGTAGAATAGAAAAATAATCTCACATAATAGCGTCTAACTATAGAACCTCCTGAATAAAAAGGTTTAATTCAAAGTAATGAAGAGAAGCACCGACTGTGACCGATCAGTGACCCTAAAATATGAGGACTTTACCGCCTTTACCACCAGGTTAACTAATCCCAACCACTACAGGGTAAGGAGAAATTAACAGCAACATTCACTGAGAAAGTTTCCCAACGTCTGCATCAGGTAGGGACTTCAAAATGGCATCAGAAAAGACACAAAGGTGTAAGAAGCTGCTGTTCAATATTCACACATTTAATCAGGACTGGGGCTGCAGCTAAAAAAATTTTATTTTATTGAAAAAGAGATACTTTTAGTAAATTAATATTCCTAAATAAAACTGGTTTGAGAGACTTATTTCACATTTTAAATCGTTAGTAAATAGCACAAAAAAAAAAAACTAAAGTCAATGCTCATAACATCGCAGTTTCATGTAATTCTTTTAGCAAATGGGAGGTTTTAGATGTGTAAAACCTGGTTATAATTTAACTCACCAAAATTAGTTGAAGAATATTTTAATAATAATCAAATTAATTGTTTGGGCTGTAATCAGGACACATACAAAGTCCTGAAATAATTTCAGACATCCTCACTTTTAAAGGCAACGTAATAGAGACCAGCTCATCTGAAATTCATAATTGTCCCAATATTAAAGAAAATTCTAGATCAGGCCCTGATTCATAGGGTTTGATCTATTCATATATAATCTATGTCTATAATAAATTGAAGTTGAATGTCCAGTTAACTTTTAATGACCTTCTACTATTTGCCTTTTAGGATGTACATGTGTACATTTCTACATATATTTGCTTGTGTAGAGGAGTTTATGACTTTCTTAAACAGCCGTCAGTAATGATGAAACCATTGACGCCAATAGAGCTTTGGTATCAGAACACGCAGATATCAAAATTCAAATGCCAGAATTGGGTCAGACCAGGTTAAATGTGGATCTGTGCTTCTCTAAAAATCACACTTTGTTGTATCCAACATTACTATAGCATATGGTCATTGAATTTTACTTCTGTTCAACTGAAAATAGCAGAGAAGCCTTTGTTGATTTTATTTTTCCTAGATAAAAAAAAAAATCGAATTAATAGTTTTATGTTGCAGATTTAGATGCAAACTGGAGTAAAAACTACAAATTTCAACATTTATATTTTTAAATTTGCAATACTTTTGGAAAAAGACCTGAGAATGGGGCGTTCTTGTTTTGGTCAAAGTTATATACGTGATTATCTTTAAGAGCCACACATGAGTCTTTGGTGCTGCAGGTTGCATCTTCAGTTGCACAGCAGTCAAACCTGTTCTTCAAGTAACCAATGGGAAATCTAATTCTTTTAATGTTTAATCCAAGTCAGAAATACTGTATTTTCCAGACTGTAGAACGCACCTTACTATACGCCGCACCAACAAAGCTTTATTTAAAAAACTGGAAGCGTACGAAGAAGAATACTAAAACATGGGGGGGCCTGGAATGACTCTGGTTCTGTGTGGTTTTCATTCCTTCAAAATCCCCTTTTGCTAACTTATTTCAGAATATAGAAGTTGCTGCAAAAGAAAAATTGGTTAAGGATGAAAAATTATTTCCTGTTTTTCATCAAGCTTTAAGTTTAACCATCAATTTGAACACGATACATGCAGCTTTATAAAAAGGAAGATTCATTTGAGTTTAAGGAGCAGCAATTTACAGGAACAACTCCGAAAATGAGTTGAAATCAAAAAGTTTATTCAATTTTAATTAAGATTCTGGTTCTGGTTGGTATAGTAATGACATTTAGGTAGAGTAGGAATGCTTCAACACACATCAGCTTACAGGAAGGACACAAACTCACACAGCAAGGATTCGTCCGGAGGCCGACTGGCTTTATTAAGGAAACCTCCCTGACTTAACCCCGGTATTTTCCACGACTCCGTTCAGCTTCAACTGTATTAGTGAGACTTCATTTGGGCTCAACTCACAGCCCCCGGCAACAAAACAAAACAACAATGTGCATTCAACTAAATACGTTGCTTTATTTTTAAAGCAGATGCCTCCATAATTAATCTGCGCACATTAAATAAAAAACCTCAACAATCCAAATATCAAGGATTTATTTCAGTACATATAAATAGGGAACCTCTCAAGGGGACCTGTGAAGGTAAAAAATTATGAGGAGGGGGAGGAGGGAAGTGATTGCAAAAGAACACAACACAGACATACACAAAGAAAGCTATCGTTCCTGAAGAACACAACCCCCACATTGACTCCATCCACCCACATAATACCTCACCAGGCATCTACTCTTTAAGCAACAAATCAAAACCAGTGGGTGTTATCGCACTCCCACATGGGGAGAGAATATATATAAATATATATATATATTAAATCCTCCAGAAGAACCACATTTTACTGTGATCACATGGAGAGAAGATAAAAAAATAAGGAGCTTTGGAGAGAATTATCGGGTGCGTCACCGAAATTTCCTTTGTTCTACTTCCCTTTATTCAATACACCTTTTATGGCATATAGATCTCATTTCCATCGACCTGATGTGAAGATGTTGTGCATAAATCTACTTTTGGTTAACGCTGAACCAAATAATTCACTCATTTTTAGGGGGTGGGATTATTTTTTGAGCTTTTTGCTCGTAAGATTTAATTAGTTAGAATCTATTAGTTTGGGTCAAATAGACAAAACTAAACGTTTACAGTGAAATCTTGTAGGGATGCATCAAATAGGATTTTTCAGAACAGCATTTCATTTTTCATTTTAAAATAAAAAGGTTTTAGTTTTAAAACTAATAGAAAATAAGGATGATTGTACCAAAGCATATTTCCGTGGAACTGATCGGAATCTTAGTTAAACCCCAAAAGGCACATTGATTTATTTTACTAAAATTGTGTCTTTCTTTATAAAAAACAAAAAGGTCACTGGATCTGAACCGACAAAGATAAAATGGGCCGAGTCTGACGAATCATCTGTGCAGCTAAACTTCAGGGACATTCTGGCTGATTTAAACCTCCATGTAGAAAGCGGTATATTTGATGATTAAACCCTCGTATTCAAAGTCTCCCACAACCATGCCTTGATTGGAGCTGGTCACAAACAGAATGGATAAACACCCGCCCCAAAGTAAAATTATTTAACAGACAATCTCCTCCTTCTGCTGTAGAGTCAAACAAAAAGTCTGGCCCGAGAACTTTTATTCCAAATATAAAAACACAGATTTACTATTATGCTGCCATTTAAAAGACCAAATCCATCGCATCACATCCCTGTGTGATCAACTTTCCTTCTCACACAGTCAGACCTGCCCTCTAGCAAGCACGGACCTCTGAACACTTCTGGGCTATTTTCAATCTAGGACACTGCCTCCCACTTTTCTACGAACAGGCTTCCTCTTTCTTTTTTTTTTCTTTTTCTTCTCTATAAAATCATCTCATCCCTCACACACCTCATGGGGTCTGCATTCCTGGATTAAACTGACATCTCTGTGCCGTTTCACAGAGGATAGGAAGAAGGCACACACAAAAGCTCCTGCGCTATTAAATATGATGCACCATCTATATATGCCGTTTTCCTTCCCTGATGTGGTCCTTGACTACTTCTCTACTGATTCGGCCTGCGTTGCTGAAAAGAATAACCCTGCCTGAGATATTAAGAGATTCAGCAATAGAAAAATACTTTGTCTTTGTGGTCGTTTACACACAATGAGCAACAACATCTGCTGCAGAAATAAAGCATTACTCTCAAAAAGCTTTGGGTTCAATATGATTTGATTATTAAAACCAATCAAAACTGGTAACAAAAGGAAGTGTAGAACAAAGCTATCCTAGCAGACAACAAAGAAGGCTGGACGGATGGCAAACAACTATAAGACTTTAAAAGAGAATTACTGGTTTCAGTCACAGAGACGTTTGTTTTTGCTCATAATTATGATAAAATAAAGATTAATATATGAAGATGCAGTCTTTATTAATAATCACTGAGGCTAAAAAACACACCCTTATGTCCCGTAGTTTAATCATTTATAAGATAATGAGTTCTTTCCCGTTTCACCTCTATGCACATGAAATATTTAGACTTGATAAGTCTCTGCAGAAGAAGTAAATACACTATGAAGAGTTACACAAGCTAACATACCCAGGTAGCATATCCATACAGCAACTGAATCACATTTTATAGAAAGACAACTCATACCGCTTTTACACAAGGATTTTACACCTCTTACTAAAGATCAGCACCATCGAACTCCAAAACAGTCCAATTCTGTCCACATTGGTGTGTTGAAGAAATGGGAAAACTACAACCGATAGTTAGAAAATAGAACCGCAAAAAACTAAACAAAAAAATGGGACTGTTCATTTAACACCAACAATTGGTGAAGGATAATATACAGATAACTTATTATCAAATATTAAAGTCTAATAATGACTATTATTAGGCTGTATGTTCATTCTATGCATTGCTGTTCTACATTAGGCTAAAGGCACTGGTTTTGTTTTTTCTTCTTTTCCTTTCTCTTCATGATCCACCTTATATACACACAGTACTAAATGAAATGATTACTGGTTTTAAATACTCTAACATTTAGTAATCCTTACAGTTTTAAAGTGAAGTGCTAAATGCAGCAGTGGCCTATCTGGCATTGTGTAACTGCATAAAGGAAGGCTTTTAGAAGATGCTTTTGTCCTCATTCAATGCAGAAGGAAGCAGCATGAGTCAGCTCCCAGCAGCCTAACACCTAAAAGCTAAGTTTCTGCACTTTTAGCCGGCTGTGGGCCACCTTCACAACGGTCTGGGTAATAGTTTTCTAGCTTGGACTACCAGAGATTTATGTGAGGGTCTCACTATGCTTAGTCTGAATCAGTTTGACAATAATCTGCTTCACGACTTTGAAACAGCAAATACAACTTTATTCAATTCTCACAGTAAAAACCTTATTGGGATAATTTACATTGCAAAAAAATCATTGAACTCCAAACAGTACTTATGTAATATGAATATTGTGCACACTTATGTTAATGATAATGCTATACTTGCAATATACTGAGCTACAGCTGTGAAAAAAAAATATAAAACCAGTTTCCCGATTCTGAATTGAGTAACATATTAGCTTCTAAAGAATAATTAGTTTAGTATATAGTTTGTTTAAAAATACCTTTTTGTATTATCTCAACATTCATAAATACTATGCATGCAAAATCACAGTTCAGTTATTATGAGTGGACTGAACAGGAATATTTTTTCTGTTTCCAACACATTTTTTCAGAAACAAGTAATCTCACATTTTCCTGCATCAAATTTCAGTGGCTGTTTGCACAAACTGCTGATGCTAAATTATAG
This sequence comes from Jordanella pulchra, assembly GCA_034780135.1. Taxonomy (NCBI): domain Eukaryota; kingdom Metazoa; phylum Chordata; class Actinopteri; order Cyprinodontiformes; family Cyprinodontidae; genus Jordanella; species Jordanella pulchra. Next base: position 4,577 of record JAUZNJ010029205.1, on the reverse strand, counting down.
CAGTGAGGATGCAAAACATTTGCAGTGCTACTTTTATTATTATTACAGTAAATGGTCACAGAAACAAAAAAAAGTCTAATGGGTGCAAAAAAAAATAAAAAAGGAATGGTACAAAAACTGCTGGATTGTTCAAACTAAACCAAATACCCCTGGATCCTTTTATGGTATCATTTGTTCCCCGAAGCTAGAGGGGACAAAAAGTGTGCACAAGCTCATGCAATCACCCAGACCTTGGAAGATAAATCCAAGGTAAACAATCAATAACTCTGAGCAATATTAGCAGAAGACAAAACCTTATTGCCTGTGGTGGAGGAGGAACCAAGTAAACAGAGGGAGGTAATAATTTTATGGCATAAATAAATGAAATTGTTTTATTTAACTTTGCGCAAATAAAACTCTTATTAATGAGAAGCTTCAAACACCTGCTGCTCAGGTGATTTCTCACTGTTTAGAGGCTTCAGCTTCCTAAAAATATACAAACAACCTCATAGAGGCGTGTCATTTTTTTAGATCGCACCAAACCCTTTGGATGCAGATAATGAACATGTATTCTACTAATACTATAATGAAAGGTGGTCCAAAGATCCTACTAATAACCCACCTTCAAACTAAAAACAAGAAAATGTGAAGCAAACCCCACTGTTGTTGCTCATTCTCTTCAACTATACTAAAGCTGGAGGGCTTTAGGCATTTCACTGTGACAATGATGAGCTTGGATCAAGAAAGACGACAAAGAAATTAAATAGCTTTAGGGCAAATTTTATGCAATGCAGTTCTTTGCTCTCGCAATGAACAGGCTTCATTTTTCTTTTATAACAAACAAAATAAACCACCAAAGAACACAAAGTGTTAAATTTAAACTTTAAAAATAAGGACTTCCCAGGGAAGGCTTTTAAAGATGCTTGTCCTCAAAGCCCTAATCTGGATCCGCCAGGCTTATTTTAAGAAGTGTTTTTATATGAATAAGAGTGTGAACTCTTATCGTTCTCCGGTAAACTAAAGTAAATGTCACTACTTTCAGGTCTAGTTGAGTGGATTTTAGGTGCAGTGAACGTTGGGGAAATAAAATCTGTAGGGATCCTTTCCTTAGCACTAACTGCACCACCAGACTCTGGATATGTATAAATGTGTTTATTGTTTTCAAACAGAGAGCTCTATATGAAAATAAGAACACTGAAAAAAAAATAGGAGTTATATTAGAGTCCATAGGATTGACATTCAGTGGTTAAAAATAACTCTTGGTGATCTATGTTAAGGTTAACACAAACAAACGTTCAAGAATTTAAATTCATTGAGTACTTTAGATTATTGCATCCAAACAAAGCTGTGGTTTAAGCAGCTCATTTAAAACATGAAACTTTCTTACAAAATTATTTTCTCTTATAAAATCAAACCTTGTAAAAGTTGGTTGCTTCCTACTCTGTGAAAGAGACTCTTTAATGAGTTGTGTTTAAATATTTTACCATATGCTAATTTTGTCAAATTAAAGAATTGATATAGATTTTTTTTCCAAACAAACCATTAAAAAAAAAAAAAAAAAAAACAACAGTCCCAGACAAAATAGAGCACTTTGTTCATGAGCCAACAGTGAACCAACATACCCGTCAACAGGTGCAGAAGTGTTACTGAACATTTCCTGAACATTACCAAAAACAGTGAAGGCTTAAATGTTATGTTGGAGGATGTTGAAGACAGCAAGAAAATACAAGCAAGGTGTTGTGTGTTTCGGTATCTAAACAGCAAACGTTGCCCAGGAGAGACTTTTTTTTTCCAATGAAACCTTTTTTTTTTACTGAAAATGGAAATATTGATTTGTAATGCAGGGTGTACGTTTGTCATGTTACCTTCAAAGCAATTCAGAATTGATCAATATTTGAACTGCTAGAAGTCGCTATGAAGCAAACTCGACTATTCCTAGGTTCTCGCCTGGGAGGACGGATTATAGACATGTCAGTGAACCCATGCAGCATTGGCTGGAACATCAAAATGCGTGAAACTGACATTTTTTTTTTAAATGGGCAGACTGAATTCACCAACTTGAGGACTTGAAACAACGGCACAAGCACAACATGCCACTAATCAAAGGCTGCAATTTAAAACTTTATTGACCAACATAACAAAATAATTTACAGATTTACATATTTAATACAATTGATAATATGAGAAGTATGAGAACTTTTTATTAAGCGAAACTAGTTCTAAACTAGTGGAGAACATAAACCGCCATTGTATGCATGACCACCTATGAAGGCAAAATGCAAAACAACCAACCTAATTATCTCCCTCATTCCTTATTACACGTTTCTTCTTAATAGCACTACCCAATTTTAATAATAATACAATCAAATAAATAAATAAACACAAATCTAATTTCTAATCTGCCAATACTGTTCAGCAAGTGCAAGAGCAAAGCAAATTCCCCCATCTGGCATCTTAAAAAAGAAAGCAAAAAAAGATCTGGTTGAGTGCCCGAGAGTCGGACAAGGTGAACCAGAGGGAAGTACAATTTAGTTCAGAGCCATCTGTTTTTTATTTACTCACCAGTAATCAGTAAATCACTAAGCTGTTCAAAACACACAGAGAAAGACTGATGAAGTCGGCGAGTGAGTCCCAGACTGCGGCTTTTAATAGTCTGACGTTTTTACAGCCCACCGACCATTCAAACTCAACCCTGAACCCCCCCAATCTGTCAAACAGGGGTCACCTTAGGCTCATGACAAAACCCAAGTCAGCCAATTCAGCCCTATTAAGCACATGCATTGACCGTGAGCTTATACCCTCCGAACAACCAAGCTCCAAAAAGGAAGCAATATTATTGCATTTAATTCACTTCAGTCTGATGAAATTTTGAGCAAGATCATTATTAGCTTGTTTGTTTATCAAGCAGACATAATGTAACTGTTGGTGATCATGACGACCCCCCCATAAAGCAGATACTATAATTATAGTTATATATCCACGTTATTGGCTGAAACATACAAGAAATTCATACAACTACAGGTGCTTTTCTAGACGAGTTGCAGGTGTTTTCTCCAACATGCTCAATTGGCTGTGTTGATCACACAATAAGATCACCAAGTAAATAACCAGCAATCATCATCATAGTATCAAGTAATAATAATGATTGTAATAAAGAATTGACAATGTTAAATACAAACAAATCACCTCAATAATGAACGATAAAGTCTTTGATTTCTTGTACTGACTGCTCTAGAATACATTTATATTTTAAGTTTCTTTGGAATTTTATTTAACATCCCAACAATCTGCTTTGTTTAAATCAAAGGAAAAATCAGTTTTCTCGCATGTCTGCATAGCTTTAAAGAGAGATCTTATATGGTTATGTTTAAAATGTATAGGCATCTATCTAAACAGATCGTATTAAAGAAAGTGCAAAACCTTGATAATATGTGCATCTAAAAACAGATTCCACAGACAAATCGTGTCCAAAAGATCCGCTCAGGTAAGAAAAAAAAAAAAGAAAAATACCTAAAGCAGACTGCAGTGGTGAAACTCTGCAGCTTACTGTATAAACTGACTGATCTGAGCCCGCAGAGAAATTAGAAAGCCATAAGTCAAACTCCAAAACACGCTTGTTCTCATAAATAACAAAGCCGGTAGCCCGGGGGGACACAGCGTAGCTCCCAAACATTTGTGTTTACCACCTCATCGGTGGTTTACATGTTAATAAATCGGAGCACGGAATCCATGCGCTGCATACCACAAACAGCACAGAGAAGCCAAAAAACAGGAATGGTTGGACAAAAAAAAAATGGTCACACTCATAGAGGCTTAAGACACCATTTTGAAAAATCCACTGATTTCTTGATAACAACCCCGAGATGCCATCTTGCCAATTATCACTAGATTGGCTACCGCTGGAATGGCGATCCAACCCACTCAGAAGCAGTCCACGCAGGAAACTGAGCGAGTCATATAACACTGGCGTTAGCATAGCATGAAAGCTAAGCTGAAAAGACGAGCGCTAGCCCCACCGCTGCATCACCGCATCCATCGGCGCACACACACTGGTCAAAACGCTAATTAGCAACCTAGCCGAAGGGAACATTAAAAATGGTGACGAAAACTAACAACAGCAGCTCGTACCGAGCTGCACGTGGCACAAAGTTATATTTCATAAAGCTTGACCAATAACATCCCAAAGAGAAAAACACAGAACGACTCGCCAACTGTTTGATCCCGCTATTTCAACTAGCCGTTTAGCCTAGCATAGCCTGCTAGTTCCTCGCGGAGGACAATTGAGGGGATACGGGGAAGATAAACACGGGGGAAAGAAAACTCAAAAAGTCGACACATGAGACATTCTTCTTGTCTTTTATAAGCGGTGCATTCAAACTTACCAAAACCACTCGATGGAACGGATAAAAGATTATTCGTATGTGTATATCTTTCTCCTGCGGGTCTGTTCTGCTTCAGATCGGTGCCGATTGGCTCTGCTACAGCAACGTTTTGTCGGGCCAGTAGCGCAGGGAAGACAGCTTTCACCCGGAGAGACGGCCACTGTGTGTGGGGGATGGGGATGCGCTGCCGGGGACGGAGGGAGGGAGGGAGGGAGG
>JAUZNJ010029202.1:0-15570 GCA_034780135.1 Jordanella pulchra | reverse complement strand
ATTTGATCCACTAAGCTGCACAGCATGAAGGGGATCACAACCAGTGCCCCCCTCTCAGTTGTAGCAGTGTTCAAATTGAAAGTGAAATCTGTTGAAGGACTAATTTTCCGACCTGTGAATGGGGGGGACCTTTCAGAAAATAGCTGAATTCGGTAAGGTCGACACATAAACCGAGGATCTACTCAGAGGAAGAGCAGCAATAGACACCGAAAGGATTCCTAATGAGTACTTCATCACACATTATGAGCCCCTCATTAGAATTAAGCAGATATCTGGGGGGGATGGTTCTGGACAGAGCTGTCCCAAAGTACAAAGACCTCTGAAACCCAATCACACAGCGATGACTCACAAGCTTTCAATTTATGAGACATGTTACCACTACAGGATGGCCTGCGCTTTCAGGTGAATATTTAAAACTCTGTCATCAAATTTTCCGGTTTGCCTTACAAATGAAGACGATACGAGCCATAAATTATAGACAAGCTTCACAAAGGGAGTGTTGTTTTGGGGGGGTGATTTAATATTCATTAACTGGCTCCTTCTCTGACAGGCCATGCTGTATATATGCACTTCTAAGAGAGGCAGGAATGAAAAATGGAAGAAGGTACAAACACAGCTCTTTTTTTCTTTTTTTTTTGAGCCAAACATCTAAGGCGGCTAATTTAGAAGAAAGAAAATCCTTTTATCGCCTCAATAAAGTGTTGTTTCCAAATTTGAATAACTGTATGGGGCTCAGCTTATGAGACAAAACATCTGAATTACTAATAGGAAATATGACTTCTTAAAAGGATTGGTTTTTTTTGGGAGATATGTGGCTCTGCTTGAGTAGATCAGCACGTTTCATTTATTTTACCTAATACTTAAAAAAAAAGGATGACTGAATCGCTGACTGAAATTACTGCATTCAAAGGAGAATATTTGTCTTTCTTCTCTCTCCTGTTTCAAACCACAAATATAATTTGGAAACAAGCTCTATGTTAGGAAAATAAAATCAACTCACATAAGGTTTTTTTTTTATTTCTCTGCAGGTAAATCTAATATATCCAATTTAATGAAACAGTAACCAGGCAGCGCGAGTTCGCTGTTGATTGTTTCATTGCAATGTCTGCGACGATTTGTGGTGCATCTCTTTATATTTTGGTTGATTTGGAATAACCTTTTAGTGTAATGATTTGCTTGAAGTGTTTGTATCCATTCATTCAGTCCTTCCTCTAAGTAGGTAATGAGAAAAAAAATGAGACTATGGAGAACAAAAACATCTTAAAGTCACATAAATTGCTTCAAGTAAATAAAAACAAATTATCACCTTGGTAATTTTGTTAGCGTTTTTACTTTTAGGCTTAGAGCTAACAATGTTTTAAAAGCAGGATGATACTTGAAATCATTTAACTGGTCTTATAGAAGTCCATCTGGATTATTTAGAATATGATTGAAAAATTGATTTATTTTTGTCATTTAGTTAAAATAAATCTCTTATGATATATAGTTTGTTTTTGGATTTGTTGTTTTTGTTTGTTTTGTTTTTTTTTCTGAAAGCCAAGTGAGATATTTTAAGAATTACTTTCTGAAAGTTTTAAATGACAACCCATAATTAATTTTTCCAAAACAAATTACATAAAAGAGCAAATTAAATCTGGATATTTTGCACCCCTGAAAAGCTCATTAATTTACTGCAACTAACCCATAGTTCTGCAGCGGTACAGAAGTCCAGACTGTTTGACAGCAGCCATCAGTCTTCTGCACCGTTGGTCCGCTGTCTCTCATAATCCTCCTCATGATGCTCCAAAGATTCTTCATAGGGATCAGATCAGGCCAATGTGTCAGTCAATTAAGCACAGTAGAAGGTACCCAGTGGGTTGATTCCTCTTTGGTGTCAAAAGAACCCTGAAAATCTTATGTGGTGTCGGCACTGACAACAGCAGATGCTTTAAGCCATGCAAGTTGTTAAATAAGGGCCTCCATGGATTGGACTTGGGTTTTCCAGCACACATTCTATTGGATTGAGTTCTGGTGAATTTTGGGGGTCCGGTAAACATCCCTAACTCATCATAAACTCTTCAAGCCACCCCTGGACCATTTTTGCTTACTGTCATTGTTCTGAAAGACGCCCCAGTCAAGAGACGATACATTTCCAGTGAATGGATGTTCATGGTCTAAGCATTCAAATGAGAGGAAAAACAAAATAAATAACTTCAACCTAAATCACACCAACACATCTGTTTTAATGTTGAATCGGTTTTGGTTCCTCCAAAATAGTCCCTGGAACTAAATAGCTTTTGGTTAAAAGGGAAAAAGTGGCTCCTCCTATATATAGATTTCAAGCAGTGTTTGATCTGCTTATAAGCTATGCTGTCAAACAGTGAAACACTTAGAGACAGTTTATTTTTCTGTCTAATTTTTCCAACATAAACCAGGATTCTCTGCAGAGTCTCGCCTAAAGGAAAACTATCCAAATCCCCCTCAACCTGTGTCTGTGTACAGCTGCTCTGAGCAAAGAATCAGCAGAAACACAGATGCTAACACTATACATTGTTAATTATACCCCATGAGTCTTCCTCCCCCCTCTTTTACCCATTCAAGAATATATTATTGAGTAAGAAAATGTTTTCCCCATTTAACTTCCTTTCCCTTTCTTCAGCCGATGGACTTAAATTGCCTCGGCTTCATCTGTGGGAGGAAAACAGCTCCTTGTTCCATTGATTTCTCAGTCTGGGTCTGTTTTGGTCAAAATAAAGAGTAAATCTCTCTGAGAGTCAAGTAATGGTGAGCTTACAAGAGCTGATGGCCTGTCTCTTGATAGATGAGTATACTCCAGATCCTCCATCAGAGGAAGTGAATGAAACTCTTTACCCCGGACGCCTGACTCAATTAACTTCTTCCGTCTCATTCACACGGATCGAGTGTCGCACCAACACCTGCTCACAGACACACGAAAAGCAATACATTAAAGTCCAAGATTCATAATTCACACCTAAGAAACGCCAGATCCTCTCCCGTTGGCATCAATCAGGTGGCGGGGATCATACAGTGCAGCAAAGAGGTCATAATGTCAGTTTCTGAGTGTTCCCAACATCCCGGCGCCCTCACTGACCTTTCAAATCCACTCAAATAACAGTCGGTGCTTTCAAAGCTCTGATAAATTATTCCCTCCCTTCAGTGGACACCGCAGCCACTTCTTTTTTTATGTACTCAGTTCTTTCAGTTTCGGTCGGCAGCACAGTCATAACAGCACTGCAAAGCATTACAGGAGCTAAAAGGATGATACCAGTGGGAGATGCCATTGTTACCTTATCATCATAACGACTATCAGCGGCAGCCATCTCACAGAGAAATGTAATGTCTGGAAATTGTTATTAGGCAGCTGGGAGAAGGTATGCAGACAAAGGTTGTGGTGAGGGTTAGAGCACATAAAACGCCTTAACTGGCACTGTGGCAGTGGGAATGAAAGTTACTTAAACAATACTTTCCCAAAGTATTTCTAACTACTCAGATGTTGTAATATATGATGGCTTTGTACCCTTGAAGGATTGGGATTGTATCTTTTCTGCTAGAAAAGTGGATTGCATAGCTGACCAGTGCAGGATTGTTCTTGTTAATTGTTTCACTTAAAGCAGCAGGAAGACTTTATAGCTTTGCAATATGATTCCTTCATGCATGAAAGGAAAAACTCCCGATCTAATACTGCAGACATCATTTTTAGGGGTTATCATTTTTTTTTTTTGCATATTACACATTAAAATAATCTAAACATAATTAAATTTGATCCCATGCTCCTTTTTTGTGGAATTTATCTAAACTATATATAAAAAAAAAAAATTTGTCTATTACAGTCAAACTTTAGGCCTGAGGAGCTGCGGATCTACTTCTTACAGAGCCATCATCTGTTCTGTCCTCTACTGATCCATCACTATCAGGTTTGGATCTGCTACCAAAAAGGACAGGGGACAGACTATTTGGAAATATAGGAATAATAAAAAGATCTTTGGTACCAATCTACCTTACATTAAGGACTTATACATTTTTCTGGAGCCAGGAAATGTATAAATCCAGTCACTACTAGTTCCAACTTCTCCTCCTTTTGCACCAAAACTACTGCAACAGATTTAGCAAGTTTATTTTTATTTAACTTTTTTCCCATAATCCATTACTCTAATGAACAGATTACTCTGACTCACAGTGTTAGAAACATCTCTTGTGCAATTATCCAGAAACTCTATTCTGTTCCTCTTTAAATCTATTCAATGTTTAATTATTTACCTCCACATCCTTGACACTCTGCTCATTGGAGTACTACTTCTAACCTTCAAATTCTGTCTATAGTGTATATATGCTCTCTAATCTATAGCCTGTGGTGGATTTTTTTGGTCCTGTATTATTGAATCAATGTAAATATGTATAAGTAAGCACATTGTCAACATTGTACAATCCAATGTCAGTTTTTCCTTGTTTATATCCTCATATATGTACACATACCTGGCAAATGAACCTGATTCTCATTCTGACTCTGTGTTTATATAAGAAACTAGCATTCCCAGCACACATATGCACTTTTTAAATTGAGATTGACAGGCAAATGCAGCATCCTGAATGAAACCTGAAATCTTTTACAAGCTACTGTATGTGAAGTGCCTTGACAAGAAGCTGAGTGCAGGGAACTGGGAGAAAGCTTTGTGTCATGGTGAAACAATCTTTTTTATCTCAAATGTGAACAAAACAAAGGAGATGATTGAAGATTGCAAAGGGAAACAGGAGTAGGTCAAAAACTACAGGCTCATCAGTGAAACGTACAAGAAAGTACAGAACAGACAGTACTTCCTAAGAAACAGTGATGTGCACAGACTTTTTGAAGGCAGAAAAAGGAAAAAAAAGGGCTCATATAGCGCGTTCTTACAACTATAGAGGGAACCTTAGCACATGTTCTGGCCCCTAAAGGGGAACTTTAGAAGGTCCTTTGGCTCCCGAGGGGGAAATTTAGCACACCTTTTGGCTCTCAAGAGTAAACTTTAGCATTTGCTTTGAGTGCCAAGGGGGCACTGTAGCACACGTTTTGGCTCCCAAGAGGGGAGTTTAGTCCCCAAGGGGGCACTTTAGTAGGCATTTTACCTTCCAAAGGGGCACTTCAGCGTGGGGTTGGTTCCTCGGGGGGCACTTTAGCACAGGTTTTGGCTGTCAAGAGGACATTTTAGCAAACATTTTGACGTTTTTCATCAACAGGGGTGGGGTGCTGGGGCATGCCACTGCTGAGGAAGCTTAGGTCCTTTACTATTTGCAGCGAGATGCTGCATACTTTCATTAATCCTATTGTAGAGATGGCAGTCTCTTCTGCCATCATCTGTTGGAGTCTTTTAAGATGAATGAATAAAGATAGATTCTTTATAAAATGAAGAATTTTACAGACAACACTGAGCATCCTCTTCACAAGGAGATCATACAGTAGCTTTCCTGCAGTCAGAGGTTTCATCAGACCACTGAAGGAGATAATTTCTGTCCACAGCCATAAACCGGCTAAATATGAGTTACAACAAAATTCAATATCTGCTTAATATTAATACAGTATTTCTGAATTGAATTACCTTTACTGTGATTTTGTCTAATATGAATAAAGTGAATAAAAATTCAATGATATACTTCCAATACCTGGACATTTACAGTTTCTGATCTAGTTACACCACCTACAGAATTGATTAGCATATAAATCACAAACAAGATAGATTTTTTTTGCTATTTCTACGTGAATAATTGTTTTATAATGTTTTGCATTTATAATAAACAAAGGGGACCATATTTCTGCTTTGAAATATGGGTTTAGAAATAAAAAAAAAAAACTTTGTGAGCTAACATATGGATTAATAAACAGCCTAAACCAGTGTCCTCATCTGCTCCTAGATTAATCCCACACATTCATCAAAGCGCCCAGTCATGGATTCCACTAATTCCAGCAGTATTACCATAATAGGATTTAGTTTTATGAGTAGGCATGACAATCGCTTATGAATTGAGCAGTATTATCACTGTTATTGTAAACACACAGAAATAATATCCTGGAATCAGCATTCATGTCCATATCAGGAATTCCTCTCTGCTTTGCAGTGCAAACATTCTTGTTCCTCCCCTTCCTAAACCCGACTTCATTTTATCTTCTCCTCGGGGAGGCAGATCCGCATTCAATCATAACTCTGACCCCATAAACTACCGAGTGTATTTATTCCCCCCTCAGCGTGGGGTGTACACTCCACTCCACCACCTATGCTGCTAATCCCTGGATCCTTTGAGTAGGACCGTGATTTGTGGGGAGGTGTTGCCAGGGGGAAGGTGGTATCGGCGGTGGCGCTTGGATCCTGTTGGAAATGACAGCTGAGGAGGGTGGATTGGAGCTCGGGGACCAGAAAAGCAGCAGAGGCAGGAGATAGCGAAGAAAGTGCCGTACCTCGCCGTTTTAAAAGGGTGTGTTTTTGTATAATGGAGTGGTAGCTTTTAGCCTCAAAGCTAATCATTTCTCCTGGACCCCTGTGTTAAAAGCTAACGAAGCCGTGCATGTGTGTCCGCATGTGTGCATACACACGCCTGTATGTGGCCATGGATGTGTTTGTTAGCGTGAATGTGGGCGCTGGCACTTGTCTCAAATCTGACTTGTTAGCTGGAGTGCTAATTTAACATAGCTAGTTGGCTAATAACGTAAATTAGCTTTTTTTTCTCGTTACCGCACCGGTCCCTCCTGTCTGTAACACGTCCAGTTATCTGATACGGAGATGATTTATTGTCGAAACACTGTTGCAAAACATTTTATTTTTTTATCAAATGTGTAATAAAATATCAACCATTCGACAGCAGACAGGCTAATTTGGTTGGCTATTAGCTAAGTAGCTGACTCGCTAATTGACCCAGTTTAAAGGGGCAGAGGCCATGTTGGCGTTCCAACACGACACAACTTTGTTTACAACTTTCTTGTCCGGTTTATTTCGTTACAGCTTTGCTACATTAGAACACTTCTAACCACACGGTGTGTTGTTTCCCAATGAGGAACATTTATGTAAAAGTTTCGTCCTGCTTTGTTAAACATTTTGCCTCGTTTGGCTGTCGGTACATTTAATCCGCTAACTCCATCAGCCTTCATCTCACGCGCTCGTCCTCTGCGGAAGTAGGATTCCTGTTTCCATAGAAACGTAAACAAAATACCTTAACATGGTTATGCAGAATATAAATTAGTTGCCTTTTCCTTTTTTGGGGATTCTCTAGTTTAATGTCTGTACAGTTTTTAGTACAACCAACCATCGATATGAAGCTCATACTAAGATAAAGAATGATGTTCCACGTTACAATCCTCTTTTGACAATCATGCAGAAGACTGCTTACGTTTTCTGCTTATAAAAAACTGTTTGCTACTGCAGCAATGCTTTACCCAACCATATCTATCAAATGCAATTCAGAAAGTTAATTGGAGGGTGGGGGGGACTCAAAAATGTTCCACCAACAAACGCAAACCTGATACCTGCAGGATTGTGAAGCAAAGCACTGACCATCTGTACAAAATGCAAGACTCTTTGTAATAATTTCTCCTTAATTTACTTTTTGACATAAAAAAAAATCAGAATAGAACATTGATATTTACAAATCTACAGTTGTTTTTTCTGTAAAAAACAAAAAAATGCCTTGAAACTTTTGCAGAAGGCTCTTTTCTTAGTCTCCTCTTTTATTTTGTTGGAACACGTTATTTGCTTTCCAGCAGTTCATTATTCAGTTCAGCAATATTACAAAATCAAAATATACTTGTACTGTTACCTCAAATCTAGACTTCATTAGTTTTACAGATTTACTAATATTGAGAGTCAATGTTATTAGTAAAGTTGAAAGGCTTAAGATATATTTAAATATGAATTTTTAAAATCAAACTGGAACCATTACGATGAAACCAAACCATGGCTGCTATAACCTGAACAGCCACATCCAACAAAACAATCCACTATAAAGGTAGATTATGCTTGTATATTAAAATGGGATTGGAATACAATTAATTTATTCATCTTCTCTTTTTAAAAATAAGAAAAACACTTGTTGAAGTTACTGAGCAGTAGTACTAGCTTTGTATTTAAGTTGATCTTTCCTTTGTTCCAGTGTATTATGTTGCATATTTTTGCTCCAGGAACCGTCAGAGTCTTATGATTCGCTCTGGATTGCATAAAACAAGTCCAGCATTTATTCGCAGAAGCATGAAAGCTCTTTATTTAGATAAAGAGATCATGAAACAAACAAGGCTTTTAACCGTTTTAAGGTGGTCCTATGAAAGCCTTCACTTACCATTTTGCCAATATGCACTTATCCGCTGCGTATTAGTTCATATCTCTCAGTATTTAAGTGTTTCAAAAAGTGCATTCAATTGTATACTTACTGGACCCCTTTTTTTTATTTATTTCAGTTTTAATCGGTTGAAATGCGTTGACTTCTAAGAATAATGAAAGATTATGACCTTTGCTTAAAGTAAATCGAATTGACCTCCTGGCAAAGATTAAAGCATGGGGAAAGCAGATACCTAAAAAACTGGTAAAGAAATGAGAAAAGATCAGCACTTGTTTATTGTATGGTTAAGTGGAAAAAGGCCAACTCTAAATTAAAAAACTGTAATTTCTACTGTTACTGCTGACCTCGAAAAATAGGTTGACTTCTCCATCTTTCAGATGTATCTCCGATGTTCCTTGTTTTCTCTTTATGTGTCAGTGCATCTTTCTTGTCCACAAATGCCAAGGCTTTGTTTGGATTAAAAAGAAATGCATTTCATTCACGTCTATCTGTAACTTATGAGTTAGTTTTATTTGCCCAGCGCCTTTTCTTACTTTTTCACCTCCTGCAAACCGGCAAAACAAATACATGCACATTTTGAATCGCATGTAATCTGGTTCAGATGTTGTCTTTTCACTTCAAATGTTCCTTCATTCTTTGGTAGCAAATCCTACTTGTTTTCTCATTATAACTATTCTATATTTTCGCCTGTAGTTTAATTAAAGAAAGCGGCATGTATTCAGACTGTGCAGATGTCGAGATAATTGTGGTTATCAGTATTATTGAAAGGAGGTTGGTTTGTTTTGAAAGGTTTCCGGTAGTAAAAAAATTGTATGACTAAAATACAGCTGCATGGGTCACACTAGGAAGGCTTATTTAGCGCAAATTATAATTCTCGAACAATAGATTCTAGATTGGACGACTCGGTGGCTCTTCATTACTCAACTAAACAGCGTATTTAATTTTTAATATTATTAATAGAAACTATCTTTTATGGGTTTTTTTTATTTAAACTGATTTTTCTATAAATCTAAAACTGCCAAATATTTATTTTTAAAGCTTTGATTTCTATTCAACTTTAAGAAAAAAACGAAAATAGCTTCTTTTAGATGAAACACAAAAAGCCCTCTGGAGTAAATGTTTATAAAAACTGGTGAGCTATGTTCGGTTTGGATGGTTATGTATGTTTTGTTGCTCGAGACAAACTTTATTAAAAAGGGACATAAGGCTCTAGATGGACAAAAAGTAAGAGTTCTTGCCTGTTATCTTTTTCTCTATTTTCCCCTTTTTTTTAAACCCGTCTTTATTTTTCTAGCAATGCCCTTAGAGGAATTCTTAAAATAAGTGATCAAAAATGCTAAAATTGTCTCATTAATTGTTAAAATGCAAATATTGAGACGTTTTCAGTGCAATGGTTTAGGAATAAGAATTTAGTTTAGGAATATGAATTTCACCAGAGTCCCGACCAGACACTTAAATATCGTGGACCTTTATTGGGATCGATTCCACATACAGCTTTGTAAATACAAATACATTTTAGTTTCTCCTCAACTGTTAGCCTAATAGGATCTTACAGAAGATGTTTTGGCTGCTTACAGTATTTCTGCAACTTATTTAACCCTTTAAAGCCAAGTGTATCATATTTGAGACCTCTGCAAATCAGACGCATGTAGTGAACAGAAAATGTATGAAAGATTATACAGAAATGCCTAATGTATCAAAACTGATGCAAATAAATGATCTAATTTAACTTATACAAAATGTATGTTTTTTTTAATCATTTTTCATAAAATTTAACGACAATTTTCTGTCAATTATTTCATGGTTCAGGCTTTAAAGGGGATCAAGTATGTTGCGATTAAATAACTGATTAATTTAAATGCAAAAAAGAAAAAAAAAAACTATTTGCAACCTTAGAATTAGAGGGTTTTTTAAAAGTCCTACAATGACTTAATCCTGGCAGAATAGTTGGTAAACATCATTAGATGGCCTCTTTTTTTCTCTCCGCAGGGTTGCTGAGATGGAGTCTCTAATGAACGCGGTGACGCCGCGCTCGCCGGCCCCCGTAAAGAAGCTGTCTGAGGTGGACTTCCGCTCAGGGGCCACCCTGGAGCAGCTGTCAGCACAGGTGTCAGAGCTGGTGCTGCTGGAGCAGGGGGAGTTTGGAGACCAGACTGCCTTAGAGGTCCACACTGCCAAGGACTTTATCTTCAACATGCTCGGTAAAAACGTTTGTCTCATTTCTGCTGCCGGTCTCACGTTCCTGTGGTTAGATAGTAACTGGGAAGGACTTCCTGTTGTTTTTAGGGCACGTAAACTTGGCAAGGCTTCAGAAAGAATTGCTCTGTTGGAGGAATATTTTCTCGTTTCTGCTCCTTTTAAATGATGTCAAGATAAACCGTGCAGCATTGCAACTTCAAGCAGTTTTAAACTCCTTTATCTTCCCTCAGAGGAGATGTTTAGATGCTCCAGAAGAAACAGGCTAATGGAAGCATCCAGAATTAGGATTTTAAAAGATAAAAAGGGACTATACTGGAATATTTACTGGAAATAAGAGCAGGAAACCTACTGATGGAGTTTGAGTAGATTAGGAGAAATGATGGCTATAAAGTCTAAGAGTTGCAAGGAAGAATGATCTGTTATAACTTATAAAAGAAACTCTTACTAAGAACGCGCAAACATCTTCCTATCCATAAAGGCAAATATCGTGTCCTTTTGCTCGTTTTTCTAAAAGAAAGTGAAGGTATTCCAATTAAAACCATAGCAGCCATCTTTATTTTGCTTCAGCCTTCCGTCTCTGCTTGACATTGGTCTAAAACATTTCTGTATTGAGGCAAACACATCTGCTGGCTCCTGGCAATTCATCTTGTTTGTAAGGTATCATTAGTGCACCTAGGAAGCAGCAATATGTTACTGGAGAAGCTCTCCAGTAATTTATTATATTTTTTAAAGAAGAGTAAATCAGAGTAGTTTCATACAAGGGTTCTGTTTCATTGGTTGATTGATCCAGATTAATCATCCAACTGCGTGGACGAAGTACCTGATATCTGCAAAACAAAAAGAAAAGACAAACCTCCATTTTTCTGTATTTCTGAGTCATGTACTGCGAAATCTCTGCCAGGAAACACATTTCTTTGTAGTATAAGTACATTAAGTTAGAGACGTGTGATATTGGGGTAGTTATTGTGTTATTGATATCATCACAGCCAAAAATACTCATCATTCTACCAAATATTTTGTCTGATGCTTCCTTGCGACTGCAGTATTGCACTTACTGATGCTCCGATGATCGAACAGCTCTACATAAAACTGAACACAGCTTTTATTGCTAGGAGTAGTCCGACATTCAGCGTGTCCTGCTGGTTCAGTCAGGTTTGGTGTCATTTTCAGATGCACTTCCTGACTCCAGAGTTTAGTAAGTCGGCACCGATACTATTCTGGGAGTTCTTGAACTTTTCCTCACTGCTCTTCTCTTTTAGGCATCGTAGTAAATAGTCACTGTCATTGAGCAAGTCAAAATTAACATTTTTCTGCTTATTATTGGTTGTAAATTATGCCCTTTTTTTTCCTAACTGTTTCTAAATCAGGGGTTTATTTTCTGTAATTTAAGCCTCTGGTGTTGCTCTAGTTTAATGTGGCAGAAGGAAATATTTTGCTAAATTCATCTGATAGCTATTGTAATGCTAATAACTGTTCATGGATGGATTTCAGACATATTTAGGGTTAGTTTCATCCCACCAAGCATGCTTTGGTTTCGCTGCGGAGTCGCTGGGCGAGCAGGAAGTGCTGCTGATGCGTTGTCAGCTGCACTTTGACCTCTTTGTTTTGTTTGTTTTTGTCAAAGTGAATACAGTGGTTGAGAAGTGTTAGCCTGAGAAGCACACAGAAAAAAACACCAGACATAATTGATTGTATTAGGATGAGAAGGAGACTGGCCCATATGTGTTTGAATAAACGGTGTCCATATTATTAAAGAAGTACAACTAATAAACAACAACCAGATAAACAAGTGTTAAATTTGATCGTACAGATTCTGTAAGTTCAAATTTCTAAAGCAGTTCTTCAGATTTCCTACATTTTCATTTGGTATAAATCCAGCCTGCAGAGTCGGTGTCGACCTGAAAGGACTGAGACTCGGTTTGCTTCATGTTGCAAGTTAATAACAAGAAGTGAAGTGTGACCATTTCTCCAATAGGTGGCACCGTTTCCCCTTGCAGTTGGCTGCATTTGAACTGCTCTCTGTTCGTCCAGGGCTCCCAGAATCACCTCAGTTTCACCTTGTGCATCGATATAAGCCATTTATAGCCTGAAAGGAAGATTTCAGAGAACCTGGTTTCAACGCTCAGGGTTTCCTCATTGTTTGCCTGTTTTGCTCTTCCTATATTGTACTGGTTGACAGATCGCTCTGCAGAGTTTCAAGGCTCCTTTCTCTGCTCGTATCAAACGGACTCCCTCACCCGGTGAGAAATCGCTCAAATCAAACTGGAATCAAGCCTTTTTTTTTCTCATCTTCTTGCCTCCATACACAGGCAGATATTACTTCTCTCTTGTCATTTTCCCAAAGATCTCCTGATAGCTTTTCAGGCTGCGTTTGCCAGCTCAATCACCAGTGGTTCACTGGTATTTTCACACCCCTGCGTCTTGCCGCGCCTCCCGCCGCTCCGGCTTCATCTGTGTGAAAGAGGGTGGAAATAAAAGTTTGACACTTTGAACAGTTAGAAAGTTTGTGTTAGATTCTAGAAATCTGAAGTCAAACATGAGACGGCTTCGTCTTCGGCAGCCTAAGGCCCCCGCAGAGGATGAAAGGCAGCTCTGGAAGCAGACATCGTCCTGATCTGGGGGAATCTTATTACCGCACGCCGGGCCGCTCGCCGGCTCGCCTTCTCTTATGCTGGAATTTTTTTAAAGTTTGAGCTGCAGACGGATCCTTACTTGAGCTGTCAAGAAAAATGCAGGAGAGAAGATTAAACTCACACACAGTCTCAGTGATTTTTCTTTATTTTTTCCTCACAGCCTGACAGATTCAGGAACATGCTCTTATTTACCTCATCTATGGGTAAACAATCTGGTTCTCCTTCTGGCAGCTGCTGTGGGGGCTACTGTATAAATCTTTTAAAAAAGAAACAGATCCCCCTTTGGTAGAAGAGTGAGATTGTTAGTTTGCTTTAGGGTAAAGTTCAGAGTGCATCCTCCCACTGAGCTCAGGGAAAACTCTTCATCCTCCTGTTGGGCTCAGAGACTGAAGTTTTTTGTATCAGGAAAAAGCAAAACAAAAGTCGTGTTACGAGGTAATGGATGTAAAGCTTTAACTGTAAAAAATATCAGCAGCGATTTTCTTTCTTTAGCTTTTTTTTTTCTTCTTTTTTTCTGACGTTGATATTGTAACTCACACTCATGCAACGGGACAGAATCCAACCTGAGGTTGAGACCCTCTTGGTTATAATATCATCTATATTTGCTGTTCAGATTTCTAGGATTCAGCTCACAAAGACTGCAACAACAAGAGGAGACACACAAAGTAAAACAGTTTGAATTTAAACATTTTGTTTACTCCAAACATGGTGGGAAACTGTGAGGGAAATAAAAAAGCAGTAATGCTGATGCATTCATATTCTTCTAACACCTGCTTAGACGATCCTCAGAAAGCTGCGCCTTCCTTCATCCAGGCAGGCTGGGTGGAGTTTTAGTTATTTAGGTTTCCTGACCTGCCTTAAAGTTGGAAAATAGAATTGAGACATTAAGGTTTAAAACCAGTTTATTCTTATCAAGACCAGTTTGGATAAAAACCCTTTTTATCTAGATCCTTAAACCACCGATGTCACTGTCAGTTAAACAACCCAGCAGCATGATTCTGCCACTACCATGCTTGACAGTTTTTCTGTGTTTTGTTTAAAAGACTCAACTTATCATCCTCACACATGTCTCTTACCTTGGTCTTTATCTTCTGAGACGGTAACATGTTTCATCAGAAGCGATTGGCTGGGGACACAGCTGTTATTAAATCTGCTCACCAGCCAGATCTATTTACAATAACTTGTAATTAATTCTGTGTCTACGTCTGATTTGAACTCAGTCTTTAACAGATAAAGATTAACAGATAGAGGTGAATGTAGTATAATCTGTATATATACCTTATATTTTAATTTAAACTTGTCGACATTTTTGAAGTATTACTGATCTTGTATCAAACAACCTTTTTAAACAACTCCAGACTTTTTCCCGACAGTGTCTGGTTTGTCTCATGCTTCAGTTTGTTCATGCTGGTGGGCCTCTGTGTGACTCATTCATATCTGGACGGCATTCCCGCCTCATCAGAAGGGCCCTGCGCCAACGCCCCAAGTGTTTCTGTTGTTTTTTTTCCCCCTATCACATGCTCAACTAGCTCTCCGTTAACGCCTTTTCGGATTCGAGAGCACGTCTTTGCTAGGCAGCTGGGCGAGAACAGCAGCGCTGCAGCCGCAGGCGATGAATATGAATCTTCATTCGATTAGTCGCTCTTTGTTTGTGCACAATTTTCATCAGCTCAGACACCAGCCCAATCAGAGCAAACGAGCTGCGTTCTTGCCTGCCAGAAATAACCGTCATTGTTCAGTGACAGCTTTCGCTGTTACACAGCAGTGTTTGAGTTTTTACGGTCGGAAGAGCTGGCATGACGGTGAATATTACAACAGATGCTGATGAGTTCACCGCCTCTGCTTCAGATCAGGCAGCTGTCTCTGATTGAAACACGGACAAACGTCCCCGTGGCTCGACACGGCTGAAGATGTCACATCTGATCAGTCATTTGAGGTCTCTTCTTGGCTCCTAATTCAGCATGACTGGGGTTTTGACACTGCCTGACATTGTTTGACACAGTAGTCAATTAAATGATTAAGGGTTTAAAATCTCTAAGTATTCCTCAGGCAACGAGGGAAATGATTAGTAGCTTTTAGAGGATGACAGGATCTTCTGACCATGCTGCAGCTGTCTGGTTGAGAGTTCAGATAGTTCAAAGAGTACAGTGTGCATCATCTGATTATCAACTTTCATCACATGACGCAAAAAAAGACTAATATTCTCTCCTATAGGGGGAAATTATGAAAGGTTTTCCTTGGATTGATCTAGTTTCCATTGGTGACATCTGCACAGTGGTCGACGGGTGCAAACCCGCAGCAAGCAATGAAACGCTCTGCAAACACAAGTGATGCAAACAAATAAAACAAACAAAAAGAACAAATAAAACCAGAAAACCCTGCAAAGAAAAAACACTGGACTCACAGAAAATGTACAAAAGCTGAAGGAAACACGCAGCAAATA
>JAUZNJ010029200.1:0-15571 GCA_034780135.1 Jordanella pulchra | reverse complement strand
ATATATAAATAATTTCATTTAAATATCCTTTTAATTATTCATCATTTTATTCATAATCATGATATTGTATGTTCTTCACTTTAATATCCCTTTTTTATGTGGTGTAATTTTGCTTTTTTTAAAAGAGTCTTCATCTGTAAATCTTATTTGATACAACTCTTTGGTAATTAGTGAGTTCTCTATGGTCTACAAAACAGATATAACTCAGATGCAACCAAATTTAGCGGGAGCGCTGTTGTTAAAACAAAAAGACTCAGATTAGGTTGCTCCCGAGCGAGCTGCTAAAACTGTGGAAGATTCCAGGATATGGGTTAAGAGGTTTTCGGAAAACTAAAAAATAACTTAGAACTGGCACAAGTGATTGCTATATTAATTTTTATTTTATAAATTTCAAAAGAAATCTTTAATATCTAGGATATTCAATAATCCTCATTCCATTTTTTTAAATAAAACACCCTGAGTTACTTTTTTGTAAAATTGGTCTACATAAAAATACTGAATTAAGAGAACTCTTTCTTACACATTGCATAAGTTGAATTAAAAAATGTATACCCAATATATTTGGTTATCTCTATACAAAAAAATATTATTTGTTTAAAAAACATAAGTGGTGGGCAAAATTAAACCACTGAAGAAAAAAACAGAGTAGCAAATAATCTTTGAAAAGCCTTCAGCCACCATGTATGAACATAATGTTTCAAAATAAAAGAAATCAGGAAACTAAAAAATCTTGAAATCTGTTACATAAGAAAGAAAGTGCAATGAACAGCCTGCAACATTAGTTTGTTCACAGAGGTAGGTTTCATGTTAGCAAGTGGAATAAATGTTCTAATATGTGCTATAAGAAAAGATGTTAAATAAATCTGAGACATTATTAATATTTGAAAGTAAAAATTCCTCCATGAAAGAAAACATCAATAGAAACAAATGTCCATCAAAATAACACAGTAAGAAAAATGTATCTCCTAAAGTTCTACCTAAAGGTTAAAAGAATAAACAAACCAGAAAATCTACCTACAATGTCCTTAAAGTTCTCTTTGTCTGAGCCAGACTCACCGTTTGAGGAGGGAAGCTGCGTGGCCACGGCCAGCAGAGTCATCAGTGCCAGAAACTTGATGTCCATGGCTTCAGGAGGGCTGCTCTCTCTTTCTTTCTTACAATCCAGGGCAGAACTGTGTCCTCCTGCTCCGCTCCAGCTGCTGTTAAAGCCTTAGTGGGAGGGAGCAGAAATGTAGGGGGAGTCCCTCTTTCTCAGGAGGGAGAGGCACGGGTCCCAGTAGGACAGGAGAGGAGATGAGAGGAAGGGAGGAGAAAAAAAAAGATTTCCTTGATTGTAATTGTGTTGGCTTCAAATCAGTGATCATGTCTGAAGATGGTGTATCGTCTTTCTGTACTGTTTCTTTTTGTAGATTTCATCTTTTTGTATCTTTATTTTATCTTTTCTATCATCTGTTTCTTTGGTTTCTCTCCACCGCACACATAGAAGCTCCACATTCTGAATTCAGTACCGGCAGTTTGCCACCAGTCAATCCAGCCCAATGTGAGCAGCAGAAATCCCTGCTGCTGCACTAATAATACTGTATATTCCAGCTAAGTGTTGTGTTATTGTTTGCTAGGACACAGACTGCTTCCCCTTTTCCTCTCCCGGTCTTGATGACTCCTGGCTCAGTTCCTGTGCTCGACGCCTGGTTCGTGTCCTTAATAGGCTCCACAGGACTTTCATTGTCTGCTCTGTGATTAAACCATTATGTACTGTATCTGTTTAGACCTTACATCTGAACCACAATCAGGAGCAATAAAAAGCTTTGCTGAAAGTAAAATGAGAATAAATGCAGATCTCAAAAATGACTTCTGTGATTCTTCAATTCTTCTCTGTAAGCCAAAGAAAATGAAGGGAGGGCTTGAATTCAGAGCTTTTGCAATCAAGACTGAGCTGGTGTGGAGCCATTTTTCTTCACTCACAAAAATCTATTGTTAAGTTTGGACTAAAACAAAACAAAAGTATTTTGTATTCTTTAAATACACAACTTAAAAAAAGGAAAAATGGCTGTCTGCCACAGGTCCTTTTATTCTGTCCCCTTGACGATTGGTGCCAAGCTTAACAACTTCTTTTTACATACTTTTACAAGCATTGTGTGAAATGATTTTCTTTAATATTTTCAGTATCTATCTAATTAAATGTGACTTTGTGCGTATCTTCTATCAGGAGTTATTCTGCTTTGATAAGGGAATGTGATGTGTCATTTAAAATGGAGTTCAAAATCCACATCTAAAGAACGTGTGGAATTGGGCAGAATGAAAGTGTAATTTAAAAAAAAGTATATAGATATTTTCTATATAATTTTTGATGTGTACAAAATGTATAAATATTTATTCCTGGTTATGATGCCAATGTCAACATTGAATTCAATTCAGTTTATTCACATGGTGCTAATTCACAACATGTCATCTCTGAGCACTTTACAAAGACAGCTCAACCAGATCATGCGGTCAGACTGTTTCAAAGTTTTCTATCTCAGGAAAAACAGCTTTTACTGTGTAGTTACATTTACATGGTCAAAATTTATCCGATCTGATCTAAGTCTTGGTTGATTGGAAGTTCACAATCTCTGTTTACATGGACACTATATAAAATCATCCAATTATCCGATCATGACATGTGTATAAATAAAGTTTTCGATCAAATTAAATCATTTAAGCATGCACAGAACTGTCTAGTTTCCCATAAATGCTTTAGAGGTAGAAGAAGAAGCTGCCAACTTTGTAAACAAACGCTTACTTGTCTGCTAATCCTCAGCTTTAGCTGTTCTTTGTCCCTTTGTCCCCCAGACATATATTGTTGACACATTTTTGATCCGATCAGGCCTTCAATCTGAATACTTGTGTCCATGTAATGTAGCTATTGATTTGACAGTAATACTTCCCACTGAGCATGCATGCAGTGACAGTGGAGAGGACAAACTCCCTTCTAACAGGTTGAAACCTCCAGTAGAACCAGGCTTATTGTAAGTGGCCTTCTGCCAAGACCGACTGGGGTTTAAGGAGACAGAAGAAGACAGAATGAAGCAGAATGATGAAAAGTGATCCTCATGTCCTCCAGCATTCTAAACTTATAGCAGCATAACTATAGAGAAAGTCCTGAACAACCTGAGCCACTCTATTAGCTTTGTCAAAAAGTAAAGTTGTAAGCCTAGCCTTAAAAGATTCTGTACCAACAGGAATAGTAGGTCAGGTGTTGCCATATTCTAGTTGGTCTGTCAAAGAAATAAAAAGAGGGTGAACACTAGTCAAGGTTTTGAGTTGGTGTTGTAAAGGCACAAAATTCACAATAATTAAAAATAAAACTAACAAAAATCAGTCTCTTTTGTTACCTGTGATGGAAGTACTTTTCCCTACAAATAATCACTTCTCTCCATCAACAACATCTTAGTCAAGTTTTCCTCCTTTCATAACATAGGGCCCAATCCCACCCCCTAATCACCACCCCTTCACCGTCGGCTGTCCCTCTCAATCAAGTCACACTTACTGCTGTGCAGGATGCTTTGATTGAAGGAGGGCATAAACTGGAAAATAAAACTAACTGTTGCTACAGCAGCACAGAGATGCCTTATGAGTATGGCTCTAGCTCTGTGGCACAGGTTAAGAGGCGCAAGGATCGTTGTGGCAGCTGTCTTCACATATGGCGAGATCCAACAAACTCCTTTCAACCTCATGTTACTTGATTTGTGTTAAGCTTCTACATATTGCAACTTTATGGACGTGTAGGGGACATGTATGGATTTAATTTCTACAAACATTGTCATCGTAGTACAAATAACCCATGAGAAACTGATAAAAATGTAAAACCTGTTGCTACCATCCCCACTCTTTCCTACTTCAAATGGGGCGTGTCGGTGATTCCTCAAATCTGTCAGCTCCATTGTTTTCCAAACAAACATATGTAAGGCTGTTCACTGGGCTGACATGAAATCAACATTCGCTCCTCTCTTGAAAATAAATTTATGCAGTCAAAAAAGAGCTTCCATTTTTTAATTGATGATGTCTTTTTTCTTTTTCAATTGCGAGATTTTCTGTCAGTGTGACAAAGATGCAGCAAATCAGTGGAACTTATATTTGAATACACATGTTTCCTTCGTCATTAGATTGCCTTTGCACCTTCTGCCAAATTTCTGCACTGATGTAGCATCGCTATTTAATGGCTGAATGGTCCACTCACCCCACCCACTACGTGGTTTGGAATTACCCTTAATATGGTGGAGCCTATGTGGCAACATGCAAACGGAGGGTTAATGTGGAGGGGTAGTGCTTTGGGGCCAGTTTGGGATTGGGGCTAGATGAACAATGTGGAACTAGTTTGGTGAAGTGTGTAGACTGTGTTTTCTTCCTGGTTCCTGAGCCAATCATATTAGAGATCCCACGGTTGTTAAAACAGAGCACAGCCTTTGGTATTTTATGTTTACAAATAATCATGAAACATGGAAGTTAACAAGGGACCCAAACCAGAAATACTCTCAAAAATACCTAAGAACCAGCAGGTTTCAAAGGTTTTAGCACATCTTATTTTGGAAGAATGGTCTTTACCCGTCATCTTGAATGTAGCTAGACTCATGTCTCTTGACTTGGCTACCTGCAGTACACTCTCCGAAGTGTAGGAGGAAGGATGGGGAGAGCTATGTGTTTATGTTCTGATTTTAAAAAGCTAGGTGTCATTATTTTTCATTGCTCTTTAAAGTAGCAAAGGGGCTCAGCACAGAGGCAAAGTACAGGTTGCTGCTTTCCTTCTGACCAGGTAAGCCAAATATTTGCTAGCATTAATGAACATTGCAACCAGCGGGCAACAGTACGAGCGTGGGTGCACCACTTGCTGGATGGAAGAATCAAACCTTTAGCTATAAGCCTTAAAATAAAGTTACAAAACTCCCTTTCATTAAAGCTACACTTCTAGAATGTGTTTTAATGATCTCTGTTTTATTTATTCACCATAAAACGTCAAGGTACTCTTCTTTTTTGTCTCCAAGTTGGCGAAATGATATGATGGGAAAGCTGGAATTTTAGAAGTTGCTGAGTTGGACCTCGGTGGTTTAAAAGAATTGATTTAGCTGGATGTGTTTTATAAGAGAGCAAACATTGAGTGCTAATGGACAGGATACGGCAGAAACAAGGCTGTAAACAAAGTTTCAAGAGACAGATGTGAGTCCTCACGTCTTCTGCTGTTCTTGATAATCTGATGGAGAACTTCCAGCCTCACATCTCGATGAACTCCATTGAAAAAGAGCTGAGCGGGTTTGGCCGGATGTAAGGGCATGTGGGTGCATGTATGTGTATGTATGTGGGTCTCCAAAGAGGCATGCAGTTATGCACATACTGTTGCAACATTTGTTTTGTTGCACTGAAATCATCAGGCATTAAACAGAATATAAATACTCCTTTTTCTGCATCGTTTCTTTGTCCTCCTTCACTCCAGCATGCACAATAAAACCTTGTAAGGTGAAAGACTGTCCATCATTTCATACAGCCTCTCCTGTGGCTTCCAGGCCCCACCACCACAGCAGCATGGTGAGAGAGCCCTTCCAGATCTCAGGCCTGCAGCTGACTGTAAAGCTCCTTGTCAGATGAAACTGCGCAATAAAAAGAAAAATTTATTTAAAATAAAATAAACATAATTAGCCCCCCTTCAAAAGTATTGTCTCACAGCTTAGTAGTGCAACCTATCTGAATGCATTTTTCACTTTACAGTTTTTACCATTCATTTCCTTGAAAAACTATCCATACATTTTGAGAAGGTGAATGAATTAGTGCCTCAATCTTTGGAGATCTCACTGAACACTGTTGTAGCCATCACCTGATAATGGAAAAGCTCTTGCAATTCTAAACTACCAAGTGTTGTCCCCACAAACGGAAAGCTGGTTAAGGTGGAGATTTACAAGAGAATCAGCCAAGAGGTTCATGGTAACCCTGGTGAAGCTACAGAGATCCACAACTAAGACAAGAGAATCTGTGGACAAACATCTATCAGTCGATCAGCTAGAAGTTCTGTTTTTCATTCACTGCTCAAATTACACAACACTATACAGTACAAAGCTCTGATTTGTGTAAGAAAAAAAGTGAACGAACCAGTGGCCTACATTTAAAAGGCAATTTGTAGCCAAAAAACAACACAGCCATGATCTTGAACATGCTGATGTGCACACCACAACACAGTAAGGAGGATTTTCCTAACAAGACACAGGTCAGACTCTGGTAAGAGTTGGCAGTACGATGGATTAGATATGGAGCAATCTTGTAAGGAAAGCTACTGGAAGTTACAAAAGACTAAAAAAAAGAGATGAATGTTACATTTCCCACTAAGAATTAGGGGCAAAACTTGATCATTTTTTCCTAAATATTCTCCATCTAATCTAAGTAATGCCTATTGTGCTAAAACAAATAAGTCAAAACATCAATAGAATGAAAAAGCTGGTTATGAAATAGGTGGATCATCAAATTATCCATTAGAAGGATGCATATAAATGCATGAACAAATTGCAAAAGCTTTGAAAATCTTGCACCCTTGCCTTCCAGTTGACAGTCGTGTGTTTGTCTTGGTCAATTACACAAAACCTGTGTAACTGACCGGTTAATTTGGCACTATACTTTGAGTATGTAAAAATGCTTGTTTTAAAATTAGAAAATGAACACAATAGCTTAGACCTTAAGAACTCAGAAAAATTACAGAAAAGTATAGATATTAAAAATAGATGTTTCCGAGGTTTGGCTACATTAAACACAAGATATGTCAATAAAGTTTATTTTCCTACTAAACGGACTGTTTAATAGAAGTAAACCAATCTGTGTGTTTATTTTTTAAAAATCTTTAGAAAGAAAGTCTCAATCAACAATAATATGTAAGATTTCTATTAAAAGAGCCAAAAAATATCAGTAGTTTTTCAATGCTAACATGCTGCACCAATTGCTATCACAGGTAATGTGTTAAAACCTTTACCACCAACCTGTGGGACACTACTGTCATTTGTATCACACGTAAGGTCAAAGGTCAGCGTTCATGTCTCGGTCTTGGGTTTCAAGCTTTGAGGCTCTTGCTCTTTGTTCAGGAGGGTCCCTGATAGACAAGCATGAATGAATGGGTTCCCCAATGAGGGATTTGATGGAAAGCAGACAAGTGCTGGGTCCAAACACGTAACGCCACACAGTTGGAAGAAGACGACAGGATAAGTAAAAGGCCGTTAAGTTAGTTTGTCTGTTTCTCACATAGCACATGTGACAGTTTCTTGTAAGATCTAAGGATGTGGTTGTTTGGGAAGTAATGGGGCTGTAAGTGAGAGTACAAAAACATTGTACTGCTGGTCTCTTGGTTTGCTTTCACTTGTCATTCCTCATAAATTGGTATGATGAAAGGGTTTTTACAGAAAAAAAAATGTAATGAAACTTCAAATCTTTGTGACATAGAATAAAACTAAACTGGTTTTGATCCTGCCATGGAAGCTGAACCGTTTACACAGCTCTGCATCCGCTTCGTGAATCTACTTTCAGCAGGTATGTCACTGAGTTTTAAACAAACCAATGCTACACCAAAACATCTTTAATGTCTCCTGAAATCATTACTGGTATAAAAATGAATGAAAAAATAAACACTAATCTTTCCAGTAATCTCCTACCAGATGGCAGATCTCTGCTTCTTGTTGCAGATTGATTTGAGCTGAGTGCTATGGGTTTATTGTGTTGGTTCAGCCATTTGAGTCTAGTGATGAGTTTTATTTTATGATGGTTGAACAAATAAAAGGCTTTTTTCAGCTGGTCTTAGATAAACAGAAGTTTCTGATTATGGCTGGGTTGAATGAGAATCAACATATAACACACTTTAACAAGCATAGGGAGAATATTTTAAGGTGAACAAAACCTGTCCGCCAGTGGCTGAACCATCAAAAAAAAAAGAAATTGATTGATGAAATTCATTTACTAAAGCGTGAAAAGATGTTCGAATTACTTTAATTTTATCTCCTGGAGTTCATGAAAGACATATATTTATGATAAGAATGCACATGTTGCTCTTTGCTTTTGATTTATGAACATTTAGGATGTGTAACGGAGGCTGGGGTTCGGGATATGTCTGTCATTTGATGTTTTCAGGTTGTTGCCTTGATCATTTGACACATTTTGTCTGAATATTTGGCTTCTCAGTTGGGAAATTACAGACACACCCGAATTGATTAAGCAAGGTGAGGTTTCTGATAAATCATTGATTATTCAAGTGTCAACTGCAATTATCTGCTGTTTAGTTATTAAGGATCGGTTCACAGCAATTTCACAACAGGCTCCTAGCGCTCGATAACTGGGTGAGTGCGAATATAGAATAATAACGAAAGGTTGATGCTTTAGTGTCAAAGTGAAAATATTCTGTTGCAAAGTGCTTTACTTTTCAAATTCAAAATTCCAGAAGACATCTGGAAAGCAGCTTATCTTGGATTGATTGGTGTCGTTGCTATGCTGGGAAACCATAATGCCATAATGGGGTGCTTGTGATAACGGTTGGGTTGTTCACGGCTGTTGCTGATTGACTTTTATCCATTAACTTGCTTTCAGTTATTATAGCTTTCCGACAATTACTTTTTGTTAATTTTGCTCAGTGATTCGATATTTAATTAGTGATTAAAGTAAAAATGTTGTATTTATATATGTGTTTTTTTGTGCATGTTGATTTTTTGGGTTTTTAATGATTGGGTTTATGTTTCTGCTACTTTAGTGGACTTTGGAATTGGAAACTGGACACAAAAACAGTTTAATCGGTATAGCTCAAGTAATATTTTTTAAATTTTTTAAAGGAAAAATAGTATAACATGAAATTCAACTAAAATATAATTCAGGCATTACATTTTAACTGACCTATTTAATTCATAGAAACGTTGAAGAAAATAAGCCAGTTTTCAAATGATTTATTTATAAATATATGTCAAAATAAATGACAAACTACCTACCCATTATTACCAAATGGTAGTAAAAATTGAAAAAGGGGGTAGACTATCCGACTAAATGTGACGTAGTTTTATAAATGGATAACAACCTGCCTTTTTATGTCATTGTGATACAAAGCAGATATGCAAAGAGTAACTGCTGTAGAAATAAAACCAGTGTTACTGACTACTCCTCAAAGAGCTAAGCCATTATGGAAGGATACGCATGGCCCAATGATCAATAGGAGAAATAATGATTACAAAGATCTTAGTTGAACAAAATATATTAAACAATCGCTGAATGAAACTTTTGACAGTTCTAATCCCCATTTACATGTACAGCAAGTACAGTCAAAAAGCTACAGAGACCAACAGAGATTGATGTTGAATACATTTCCATTTGAATATACTGCTGCACTTTGGCAGGAATGCACTTAATGTGTTTGAAGTCTTCAGCTCTCCTTGCCGGTCATTAATGGAGAATGGCCTCTCAATGACAAATCCAGTTTACTTTGTGCCCGTCTGTGGAGGAGAGAATCTGGCATCACACCAAATGCCACTCAATAGATGCTACCAAGAAGACAAAGGCAAAAAGTAGCTGCCCCTCCTCTCCTTCTCCTTTAGCCTTGTCGCCTGCTTGACGAGCACATTGAAATCGTCCTGCTCTTTCATTTATTTGTCAAGAGTGCAGTTTGTATGTGATCCCGTTGCCATAGTTTCAGGCTCCGTATATGAAAAGACATGTATTTACTGTATATATTAGTGGATTCAAGAAAAAAGAGAGGGTGGACTTGAGTGCCAGTGTTCTTGGGTGTTACATCGAAGTGTGAGACTGTGTGTCTTTTAGATGTTGGCGGCCGCCGGCTCTTTTTTTCAGGGAAATGCAAAAAGCAGGGAGGCCGTGTAAAGGGATACACATCACAACACAAACTCTAATTGGATAGGATGCAGCGTGAATGCTCTCCAAAATAAGAGTCTGTTTGGACCATAGGAATGAAGATGTGTGAATGTCGGTTGCAAACATAAATGAGCCTCAGACAAACAATAAAAAAAAAAAAAATGCAAATAAATATCTATTGCTCTATTGTTAAATGTATGCTTTTCCTAATAGCATTCAGTAGCTACATAGGTCTTTGTGTTTCTTTTGGTAACCGATGGTGACCTTGAAGCATTCACATGGCTCCTAGTTTTTCCCAAGTCTTTTTGTTTAATCATGAACTCAGTTGCTAACAGAAATAAACGGGGCCTTGGGTGCTGTATATGTTGCTCTGGGTCCTTCCTGGATGAGTTGTTAAAGCACTTTCTGACTAATTTTGTTACATCAAAGTTGTTACATCAAAGTTGAAATCAGAAAGCTTATTTCAGGTAAACACACACACCAACTAGAAAAGCACTCAGAGAGCACAGAACTCCGCCAAGCAGCTTGTTTCTTTCTTTCTTTGTCTGTTTTATATGTCTGTTGTCAGGAGGATATGGCACAAATTTGGGTCCCCCCCCCCCCGCCGGACCGGTTATCCGGATCATCACCAACATTTTATTATTTATCAATGGTTATAATACGCCCCTTGTGTGAAAATTTGAGCAAAATCTGCCTGACACTTTTTAAGTAATTTCGTAAAAACAAACAAACAAACAAACAAATACTGATGAAAACATAACCTCCTTGGCGGAGGTAAAAACATCTATTCTACCTTTTTTCCAGCCAAGCAGAGCAATGTTTAAGCATCAGAGAGAGAGGAAGGATGACTTTTACTGTTGGCTCAGAGTAGGACGGAAGGCCCCTTAGGTTCAGCTCAGAGGCTCGGAGACCCAGTCCTTGGTCCAGTCAGTTCATCCACAGGCAATGCAATGCAATCAAAGTGATACTGTGTAGGGCTTAATTTTATAACTCAGGGCCTCGAATGGAGCGTTGAAGCGGGGCGTCCCTCTGTTGCTATGGTCGTTAGCCCTTAGCAACTAGGAGGCGTGAGCTAGAAGACTGCGGCAGGACGGAACGGGTAAAGTATTGTCCGGCAGGCAGGGCGGCAGCTTTAGGTGGTCCTCTTCACAGTTCAGTTTAGAAGCATCTTGCGGCTCCTCTGGAATACAGCAATTGGCCAGAGCTGAAAATCATCTGCTTTGGCAGACGGGTCTGAACACTGAGGTCCACTCGGATTGGATTGCAGGAAAACACAACGTTCAGCTCTCTGAATCGTAGGGAGGTTCAGTCTGACTCGTATCAGTGAGCCCAGACCCTTCTCTGAAGGTATTTTCAGCTGAGGGTTGGTGTGTCTCTCCCTACATGGCCCACGGACAGTGGTAGAAAGAGGAAGTTGAACTAAAAACGGTTTATGCCCTCTGTTACAGGATGTGACATCAGAAGGGAGTTGATGTTTGAATTTCTGTCATTTGATCCCTACAATTATCGTGTCAGCTTCATTTCCTGTTTAGTGCCATTACTGCTTTTTCCTTCTTTTTTTTAAGTTAAACTCCACTTCTTAAGCTTTAAAACTTTTATTGTGAATTTTAGTAAGTTGATTTGAATTTTACTGTTTCTATCAAGCTCTTTTAATGCGATGCTTCAAATTGTGCATAAAAAAACTGATAGAAATACATCTAATGTTTAAGCTACATTGAGTAGTAAAGTTGAGCCGTTGAGTGTCCAAGTGCACAAATGTAAAGCCTAACACTCATGTTACAAAAATACTTTAAGTAAACAAAACTTACTTCTAATGAACTTATTGTTCATACACATCTTAAATAAGTAGTGTGGACCACTGGACCAAATATCTGTGTTAATTGAAATATTAAGTTAAGTCAATGCAAATAAAGTTAATTATTTTAAAACATTGGGACCCGGCTCAGATCAACATAGACCTCATTGTTTGACTATTTGGCAATCGGTGCAGCTGGGGCTGCAACAGCATAATCAAAGGGTCATTGTTGGATATTATTATTGTCTGATCTTCTAATCACATGGTGCATTGTATATCATATTGTATATTATATTAACACTCACTTAAAGTGTTTTTGGTTGTGTGAGTTTTTTATAGTGTAATAATACATTCTATGCTTTATACTGCACTATATTTACCTATACTTTGTATATTCTGAAACAAAACTTTGAGTTATTTAAGAGCTAAATGGACAGATCGTTGAAGTTAGCTGGGCTAAACAAGTGGTAAAACAATGGAGTCACTCAACAAACTACATATTGTTTTATTGAAAGTAACTCCAAAAAATTTACAAGGATAACTTAAAAGTTCTTTTGTCATCACTTTGAGTTATGGCTTAAAGTAACCTTGACTTAAAAAGAACAGATGGGTAATAAATAGAAATGTATAACCTTTAAGTAAAGTTGACTTATTTAAAATAAAAAAGGATTATAAATATCTAAGTTAAAAAAAATTATATTTTTATAATACTTACTTCCTTATATAAAAAAATGATAAAGTTGAGTCAATTTTTGAGGTAATTAATTAGTTATCATTCTCGAATTATTTGATGTTGTATCCCATTTCGATTTACTGTAGATCTAAATTCTGTCTGCTCCAGTTGATGATGGTAAAATATGTCAGATCAAGCTAAAATAACTGTGAACAACCTCGTACTGGTAGATATTTATTGAGCCCCTTAGAGCCATTTTAGAACCATTGATTGTAAGTGTATTACAAAAAAAATTACTTGTCACGCTGTTGCAAAACATCCAAAACATTTACATTACATTTTTAAAAACAACTGTAAAACTAAATATAGAATTAACATAAATCTGCCTGTTTTCGTAACAATCTCTACACCATAAAAAGGAAAACCAACGAAAAAAAAGATACTTTCACTTCCCTGTATTTGACGCCCTTCCTCCTCACTATACCTCACAATGTGTGATCGCAGGGTCACTTTTAGATTGACAAGTTTAATTTCACACCATTTTGTATCAAACCAGAGCTGACAAAGGCCAGGAGGCTTGGCAGAAAAGAGGAGAGAATTTGTAAACACCAAATCACTGGTCCCAGAGTTAACACATGCCTCTGTTGAATGTCAGACAGCCTGTGGACATTCACTCTGAACTGGTCTACCGTTGTTTCTCCAACTCCAGCTTTTGATAGCAAATGATCTTAAAACAGGGACGTTTGTTTTGCTTTCACACATTGCTCCGCTCGGGACAATCCAGTGAGTTAAAACCTGCGCAGTCATGGTTGCCTTCTTTGTGATGCAAATCCCTGATGTGTCTCTGGGGGCTTAATAGGTTGTATGTCTGGCACATGAGGAACAAATGTGTTGGCTTTGGCCCACACAACCGCAACACACACACACACACACACATAACTTAATTTAAACCCCACACACGGACACAGAACAGAGCGGAGCCACTCTGAGGAGGCCAGATCTGAGGCCAAGCCGCGGTGAGATTTCTGAACCAGGACTGGGTGGAGGTCATGACCCTAGCAGATTGGACAACCAGTGTTATTATGAGACTTAAGCACTTCTTTCAGTCTGGGCAGCCCTCACACTGTGGCAGGTGGAAGGCAGCCAGTACTCTCACTTTTAAATGTGTTAAAACAACAAGGATTGACAGTGTTTGTGCTTCTACAACCAACTCAGCTCAAATCCAAAACAGTTACAAGTTTACTGTCTATTTCACATATAAATCTTTGATGTCATACCATGGTGGGTGCCTGAGAGTAAATACTTTTCTACGTTATGCACTGACATCCAAAATTGATAAAAATAGATCTAAATAAACCAATGTCTCAGATAATCAACTACAATGTTTTTCGGTGTTTTGTGTTTCAAAATAATATATTATCCTATTTCGATATATATTTATTTTATTTACAATCCCTCCAAACTGTATTCTGACAGTAGATTTTTTGTTCGTACCTGAAAGAAGGGCTCTTATCATAGCCCCCATCTGTTGAACAACCGTCCTAAAGGCTGTAGGTTCAGCTGAGGGTGTTGCTCTATTTAAAACAAAGCGAAAAAACTGTTCTTCTCTGTCTAACCTTTAATTGAAATTCAATGAATATCCAAAAGGCTGTTTAAATGTATTCATGTTTTATTTACGTTTAATGTCTAATCAGTTTGATTATATGTATTCTATCACAGATATTTTGATCTTTTATATTTAAAATGTATGTTTTAGTTGTAGAATTTTAGTGTTTTCATGACTCATGTTAAACGTCTATATCCTACTTACACAATTTTTTATCCTAAATTTTAGTATTAAATTTTATCAAGTTATTTTTTTAACCTTAATTGTAAAATCTATTGTATTATATGCATTTGTATGAAAAGTCTTAAAAAATAAAAACCCCTCATGATTATATTAAGGTTGCTTCTCTAAGGAACCCACACATGACCTGCATAGATCACCCAGCAACTGATCAAATATCTTACTATGTTAACTACTTTCACTGTAGAAATGGAAATGATTTGGCCCCAGAGCTCAATGGCTTTGTTCAAAAATAATTGAAAATCAGTAAAAGGAAATATAAAGAAATCTTTAATAACTAATGATAATTTCATATAGGCTAATTTTGAAACAAACAGTGAAACTAAGAAAAAATAAAAGGCTCATTTGATTCCAGATATGGACAAATCATGCTTTTATTTTTACCTCTTGCCTTCATCAAAGTTGTAAACGTTTTTTTCTTTTATAAAACTGCTGTATTTTTTTACATTATAATGTTTAAAGATTCCTATTTCCTGCCAAGCAGACGGATTTCTCAAATTCCCATTTGGTCATATTATTTCTTTTTTACCTCCTCCAAATCTTTGAGTGTGTTTTGTCACATTTTTTAGCTTCATCTAGTGTTACCAATAATTTATCTAATCCATCTTTAGGTCATAATGTGCTCGCTTTCAGAGCTTGAGAGTCTGCTCTCACTGTTGGCACTCGACAGGATCTACGAGAACTCAGCAGAATTTCCAAAAACATATTTAGAGGAGACCGTGTGAGCAATGGGATCAAGCAGGCTGATGTTCAGACACATTCATACAGAGACAAACATCTACAGATGTACTCAACCCTCAGGGTCTCATATTGGTACATCATCCCTCTGGCTCCAGTGTTTCAGTGATTTACCAGAAATGTATCTGTCACGGTATATTTCATTACATGAAATGTTAGATTTTGGCTGCTGATTGTGGACAAAGAGAAGTCTGACTGTTGAGAACATATTTAGCAACCACAATGAATCAGTCCTGGAGGTTCCTCTAGATGTAGCACACTTTTTTCACTCTTTCTGGGTGATAGAAAAGACAATGAATAGCAGTGCTGAGCATAGAGCATTTTGTTATCATTAAGGTCAGTTAAACTTGTGAATTTACAAAATCTGAATGACTGGAGACTGTGAAAGATTACAATTAAACTATTGTAAAAAAGTATCTGCATAGTATTGCTTTTTTAACTTACTGCAAAATGATCAATATCCAGATTTTTTTATATCTTGGAATGTTAATTATTGTGATATCTAACTAAAAAAATGCATCCTTTCAGTTGCAGGTTTTTTGCCCTTACTGTCCCACAGTATCAGATTTAATGAGGGTTAAAGAAGGGACATTGTCGGCGTGCAGGTGGCGCAGTGGTTAGCGCACACGACCCATGTACGGAGGCCTTAGTCCTCGACGCGGGCGACCCAGGT
>JAUZNJ010029199.1:0-15572 GCA_034780135.1 Jordanella pulchra | reverse complement strand
GTTCGAATTCTACCGGCATTTAAAAACATGTAAGCATTTGGGAGCGCGGGCGCTCCCATCGTCCGTAAAGGGTTAAGAACTTCCAGGGATTTCTGCTCACAGCCAATCACTTTCCTTACTTTTTTCACAGTTCTGTGCAGCTTGTTTTAATCTAACAATGTGATATAACCAAACCACATTAAAGACAAGAGCAGTTCCAATGAGACTGACACAGGCCTTTTCAAGAATCTGTGAGCTCAAAACCCCTGAACTTCCTGGTCATAAACAATCTCTGAGCTACATCTAAAATCAATGACATATTGAGCTAATCATCAATGTGGGTACTTGGGGGTCTTAGGAACACCCTGATTCATAATTTGTGTTTCGTAGTTTATCTGATCTAAAGTCGGATCAAATTGCGGCATTAATGCCTGCTCCATTTGATCCCATCTCAATCAAACTGGCCATGGATCTGGACCGCACGTTTTAGGGGAAAAAAAAATGCATGCCCGTGAAACATCGCAGCTTTAAAATCAGTCCGATTACAAGCTGCATTTTACTCAGACTGCTGAAAACGTACTATCAAGAAGCGACTTTTATACGTTTTATGCATGTTTTTAATGTTTATTTGATTCTATCTTTCTTCTATTCTATTGTCTATTTGAATTCAAAGTAAAGCACTAAGAATTGTCCAATCTACCGAATTGTGCTATACAAATACACTTGCCTTGCCTTTCTTTTATCTGTTCCACCATCACGTTACAGTGAGTCAAAGCAAAGGAGCCCTAAAAATGTGTATATATTGGGCACAAACAGACTGCGACTGCAAAACTATGCACTGAGGAAGAGGCCGCGTGGCAGCTGCAGAATGTCCGCCTGCCTCATTCATTACGTGAACAGGACTACAATGGGGTAAGCAAACCATTTCAGAGCAGAAAACAGAGAGGGAAGCCTGGTGGGCAGTGTTGGGCAATATACGTAGAAAATGTAGTGAGCTAAGTTACAAGGAATTCTACATTAAATGAAGCTTCACTACACTTAAGCAACCCAGCACAGGAATGTAGCAAGCTAAGCAACAATAATATGACAAAAGTAGCTTAATTACATCAGAGCTTCTTCTTTTCACTTCAAACTTATTTAACTCCAAGTCATTGTTGTCTAGTGATCAAAGAAACTATGACAGACAGATCAGATTAGTTTAATTGTTGATCAAACTGATTTTTTCTCAACACAACTAATGTTTATGTTTTACATTTCAAATCCAACCTCACTATTCAGGTATAATGGAACATTTAATTCTAAGATCTTTGGATTATCATGCATCTTACAACCACAACAATATCAAAGTCTCAGGGTAATACAGATACTGACAGTGAGTCAGTCAAATTAGTCTTTGTAGTATTTAGTTTTAATTATATGTTGGATCTACATCATTGCTTTTTGTTTTGATAAAAAAAGAGGCTGAAGCAACCAGTTTATTTCAACTTAGATAATGTAGTCTTGCTATGGAGCTTTTCTGTGTTTAGCAGAATATTATTGACCCCATTTTGTATTATACCATCTGCACAAATATCAATTACCAATTTAAATTGACCACAATATTGTTTTGGAAACCAAGCACAACAACAAATACTGTTCTGCTGCTCCAAATTTTTTTTTTGCATGAATTCTTTTCATACACGCCTACATTTAAAACGCATGCAAACACATGCACAGGTGTGCAAACACAAAACTTCATTCCCACAACGTGGGACGTTTTTTTGGCTAGTGCTATGCTAGCCGTTGAAGCTTGTTGGCTGAGTTTTGATGACTCGGCAAATAACTGAATGTGTGTTTCCTTAATGATGAAAGGCATGCAAAGTTAAAAGGCTTCTATGTCACTATGTCTGTTGGGAGAGGAGGAGGAGAGATGTGTTTAAGGTCTAGAAATGTCTGGAAAAATTTATTTGGAAGCTTCTGCTGATGTTACCCCGGTAGTTAGCAACGAAAGTACCTTAATTACCAAAAAGCTATTTAATGTGGAAAACAGCAATGTTACAAGGCTATTGAAAAATGTGACGCTAGTAATTGCGCCACTAACCGAGCAACTGCTGAATACTGCTGGTGGGTGTGTGTTTACAGGAACTGGCTGAAGCGTAAATAACCAAGACCAAAGTTGGCAGAAGACCACAATACTGTCCTAATCCAGAACTAGCCGATTCCTCTTGCAAGAAATGGTCTACTCTACAAGCATCACGAGCTAAAAAAAACACGTCCAAAGCATTTAAAGCAGCTTAACACATTACAGGATGTTTTACATTACATCGTTTCCTGTTTTCCGCAGCCAGGCCAATTCTACAAAAAAATAAAGGTTTGTTTAATGAACTGGAAAAACGTAACATCTACTGGTCCCAGTAAGTCTTCTCTGCCCTACTTTCTGTTCTGATTCTAAATGTACACATTTTGGCTGTTTAACACTGCAGTGTCTAAAATTAACCAAATCAACTGATCACTAATGTAAAAATAATCAATTTACTCTTATGTTTCTGAACAATATGTGGCGCATGTAACATTATGTATACTTAACTAATTAAACAAGGATACAGTTTTACCCAAAATGAAAACAGATATACCATTTAATGTTTACAGTATTAGCAACTGAATGATTAATACTAATCGCAGGACAAAAGATGAGGATGGTGAGAAAAAGGCTCAATGTTTTTTGTCTTTTTTTTTTGTTTATCACATAACTATGATCCAACAGCAGCAGTGCTGACCTTCTAGGATTTGTGTCTTATATAAGTCTTAAAAACACCAAAAAAACAAGTTACATAAACAACCTAAACAGAGCGTGAAAAACTCCAACAAATCAAAGGAAATGATTCTTGAGAAAAATAAGCTTTAATTACTAATTAAACTAATTAAATCTAAGTAATTTAATTATTTTAATTCCCTTAAATTACTTTGGTAAAATGGTCAATGGCCTGCACTTATATACTGCTTGTCCAAGTCAGGAGACTTGACCAAAGCACTTTACACTACATTCAATCATTGACCCATTAACACACACACTTGCACACTGATGATGATAAGCTATATTGTAGCTACAGCTGCCCTGGGGCTCACTGACAGAAGTGAGAACTTTGTATATTAAATTTGCAATTTTAAAATGACCACAGTCATAGTATATAAATCTGTTCACCATCCTAATTTACTAACTGATAAAAAGAGGGTCAAAGGACAGGTAAACTGCATTGAGTTTTCAAAAAAGGGCTGCAAATTGACTTCTTTATAATGAGTTTCTGACAGTAAAAGAAATAAATAAATATCTATATATATATATGCCCCCCCGAATAAAACAACAAAAAACACTACTCATTTACATGAAAAGAAGCATGAAATAATTA
The DNA here is from genome assembly GCA_034780135.1 of Jordanella pulchra. Taxonomy (NCBI): domain Eukaryota; kingdom Metazoa; phylum Chordata; class Actinopteri; order Cyprinodontiformes; family Cyprinodontidae; genus Jordanella; species Jordanella pulchra. The sequence continues at coordinate 12,207 of JAUZNJ010029199.1, read as the reverse complement.
AACATCAGTTCAGTTTGGAAAGCATCACATTTAGGAGCTGATAGATAAAAGGCAACTTTTCATCATAATAGAATTTGCATTCTGAAGTCACAAGTATTTATTGGAAAAACCCTCAAAGCATTGTAACTCAATGCAAACTGTTTAGGGAGGGGTTTAAATAGTTACTCATTATTGACAGGTTAAATGAAAAAAAACAACAAATCAAAACAATAAAAGAATACACCATTATGAGATTTGTCATCCTTAGAATAAAAAAGATAAAAGCCCTCATCTAGATGACAATTACAAAAACAGAACTGCTGTTCTGTAGCACTGACAGAAACACTCAGCAGGATTAGCTTATTCATGCTGCAAACAATGTCCTTTTGTTCTACTCCGACAGTCAAAACATTATCCAAGTAGAAATCCCATTCAGCTCCCTTTCTTAAATAAAGTTATCACTTCCAGTACAAGCTGTACTGTACAGCGACTTTTGTGTTACTGAATTATCATTATTATTCTACCAGCAGGGGATCTGTAGCATGTGGGGTGAGAGGACAGATTACCATGAACATCTGATCCTGGATGAATGCCAGGGAAGGTGCAAATGAAGGCAACCTGGACTACAAGCTGCACAAAGGCTGTTTCTGACAAGAGGACACATTTAAATCGGAAAATACTCAAGAGCATAATTAATGCAGCACAGTGACACCATCAATATGACTTCCATTAAAACAGCAACTCTATGCAGACACACCCTGAGCAGGACCGGATGGATACAGCTGCCAGAAAAGAGAAGAGTGATAGTATGAAAAAAAAAGGAAGTGCAGCAAGATCTGGCAACTCATGCATAACCAGGTTCAGTTTCTGCACTGACAACCGGGGGCAAGTTCTATGTCTATGGCTCACACTTGCTCAAAACAGTTCGGTGACGGATTAGACACAGATTTCAAGACCTACAAACCTTTACATTGCTCACAATTAAGAACATAGAGACATGAAAATTTGGACCAAAATCAATATGTGGTATCAGCATTGCTGTTTTAGTCATTGCATTACTGATAACTGATAAACTAGCTCTGTGTGAGACCAGCTGCAAACATTGAGCTTTTTGTATTTTTATTGTTTGTTGAGAAATATGGTTAATCTAAAAGCGTGTTTACAGCTTGAATTTCATTGCTCCTTAAATTAAGTTCACCTTCCACACGTGATGATTGAAAAAGCTAGTTTTTTCATAGCAATATACTGTATGTAGTTTGTCATTTTTATTGTGGAAATTAGGTAAGAATTTTCTTCGATTGGATTCATTAGAAAAAAAAAAAATCTGAGATTTGTATTTTAAGCCATAACTGCTCGGAGTCAGACATAAACTGCTAATGTAAGAAACAAACAAAAAAAAGCAGCACTAAATTTATTTTATTTGCCCCATTTCCAAAAGGTCAAACAGAGCAACTTTAAACAAATGACATGAGCAAGAAAAAGAGTCAGCTGTCAGTATGTCAACACAAGACAGTAGATTCATTCTTAATGAAACAGCGTTAGCATAGATCGATAAAGCAAACACAAGCCAGAAAAAAATGGTGCATTAGAGAATTAACCAAGGGTGAATCTTTACATTGAACTATGCTTGAAATTGAATTATGAACACATTGTGAAATGAGCACAGGGAAAGGAGGAGGAAAGATGCAGGACAATAATAGGAGAGAATGCAAAGCTGCAGTGAGTTACTGCCAAAGTCCTGGCGATGACTGGTCTGATGACAGTGCGTCCTGTCACGCCGTCTGACTGTTCAAGACTACACCACCCCATCACCCCTTTACAATACCCATTCATCCAGTTACCGCCCAAAAAAAAGGGAAATCTGTCAAAATGCAGTTATTTTTCTATTTGCTTTGATTAATAAGATTCACTAAGTTCAGGAACATGTTTCAATTCAATACATTCCTCTTATTAGTATAACCCAAAGACTCAAAAAAAAAAAGATGGTACTACTAAATGTAAAATGCAGCTGTTTAACCACTAGTGGTAATTTTTAGACTTGCATATAAACCCAATCTAAATCTTAGTCTAATACCCAATTATATCCTCAACATGCGAAGGTGTAATGTGTGCCAGAAGATTATTTATTCTATTCTGGAAACCGGAAGTTGATTTTTGCTAATTATGATTAATTTAATTCCAACTGTGTGAAGTGCTGAATCAACTTGAAAACTGTGATCCCAAGACAAAACATTAGAGCCTAATTGTACTTTCAGCAGTTTTGCGGTTTTGGAACCATGTTTTCAGGAAGCAAAAGAAAAAAAGACACAAAAAAAACAGCCTTCTGCAAAACATGGGAGGCTGTCGTTAAGCCTCAAAGAAAACCACTCATAAAAAGCTACTTCAACACATTAAATGAGGAGTGAGGTAGCAGTGCAGAGAACAGTCTGCATGGGTAAACCCTCTTTCTTTCCTGAACACATACTTATAAAACTCCAAAGCGAATGAGTCATCAGTTATTAGATTCATTTTAACAGAGAAGCTTAGAATCAGTGCCAAACTATTTTATTTAAATATGGATCAAACTGAGAACAGATAGAAGGGGAAACCAGGATCTTTTCTGAAATACAACTGTAGATGCGCTTCAGTCATCTCAAATCGATTCCATCAAGTTTGTATGACGATGCTCCAAGTTTCAATAGTTTTCTAACAAGCAAACATTATCTGCAATTAAATGTGACATGAGGCAGTGACTTTATGATCGCATTACACAGAATGAGCTAAGTTAATCTGGGATGCTGATTATTAAATTTAGGTAAACCTTTAATGGAAAGAATTAGAAACAAAATAAAATCAAAGTACTTGTACAAATAGCCTCTTTGCTTTCATCCCTACCATGATCACTTTTTCCTTTTTATTATGCCTGGGTCAAATGCCATTATTAGAACAGGAAAACATGCTGCCAACCTCCCTAAGCAAATAGATTTTCTGTATAGTTCTACTTCCCTCCTTTCACCTTTTTAACTATGCTAGTGAAAATAAAACTACTGGTTTGAAATATTGTAGAAGCTACTAAAAAAAATTAGTGAGCAGACACTAAAGATCGGCTACGCCAATAATTTAGTGTAGCTTACTAATAATTGGATAGTAATGTGTAATGTCGATAAGAGTAGAATGGGAATATTATTCTAGAGGCGTTTTTTGCTTCATATATTTAAAATAATCACCAAATAAATATATTAATTCATTAAACTATTGGCTTTTTGTGTCTAACTAATGAATAACCAGAGAGTATTGGGTTCTCAATATGAGACTTTTTTACATAAGCTGAAGTAGTTGAAGCCAAAACTATTCCCTTTGAGGAGCTCTAGATGGAGCACAGATAGATAAATGTAAAATGTATATATTTTGTGTAATCTTTGCTGAGAGGGTTGTTTTCCATTTCAGCCTTAAATCAATGTTAAATTACTTCAGCAGCAGTAGGAGTAGCAATAACTTTAGAAAATAACTAAATAAATCATCTTAAAGGATGAATTTGTCTGTACAGTGATACAATGCCACAATTTTACTGAACCAGTTGTAGTTTTTAACTATTTTCAATTCAAAAACTGCTTTGCAGATCAGCTTAATTTTGATTGTAATGAAAAAAAAAAATAAAGCTACAAAATTTTCACAAATCTGTTGCACATCCTTTGGGCAACATACAGATTATACATGTTGCTCCTTAAGAGCTGCGTTTTAATGATGGTAAAGTCTTACAATACTTGTTGACAATTTACAATGTACTTTCATCACACAGGCACAACTGTTTTTAACTTTATTTTCCCTAAATAATACATACACTGGTACAAGGAGAACTGGTTTAAACCTCATCTGACCTAATAGGTAAGGTAAGGATTGAATATTTAATCTGAATACAGTTAATACTTAAAACATGATTTCCTAAATTAAAAACGGGAAGAAGCAGCAGACAATATCTACATTGTTCACCAGTATTTAGATTTAAATATAAACTCTTTTCTGTTTTGAATTAGAAAATAAAATAAAAAAAAGTCATTTTTATTTATACTACTTAATAAACGGATTAATCGTGATTAATCGATTATTGAAATAATCGTCAACTAATTTAGTAATCGATAAATTGTTAACTGGAGAGACTCTAAAACATACCTTTAAGCTGACAGATCACCCCACTTAGAGCAAAATTTATACTAAAATTGTAAAAAGATATACAAATACTTTGTATTTAACAATAAAAACCCTTTTTATTGTTTGTAAATATGCTCTATCTAGAACTCCTCAGACAGAAAAGTTTTACTTTCACCAGCTTGAATTCTGTGAAAAAAAATAGTCTTTTAGGAAACTTTTACCATCAAATTATTAACAGATTAAACGAAAAAATAATCAACAGATGAATCGATCAGCAAAATATTTGTTAGCTGTAGCCCTACCTATAAAGACATTTCAGTAAAGGATAAAAAAAAAAATTCTCAAGGAAATGGACAATTAAACAAGCTTCATAATCCAAGAGAAGTTCAAATAATAACACAGTGACGGATGGAGCCTTTTAAAGAGCACATTTGATAGGTTATAGTTTTTCAAAATAAGAAACCAAATAAAAGACCAAAGATTAAATTCTGAAACTATAACAGTGTTTACCTTCATTCTGGATTCACCAACACCTGGTTTTTGTACAAAAGCCACATTCTTTGCACACAGCGATGAATAAGCTCACAGAGGACCGATGTTCCAGCTTGAACTGAGGGCTGATCCTAAGGAGCTGTTGTGGATAGGCAAAGGCTCATTGTTCTTCTAGCATCCATACAGCAGCACAAAACACAAAGTGTACTGTACAATGGGCTGGTACTGGCCTACATTAGAGTATGTCCCTCGACAATGGGGAGGAGGGGAACTCATCAAGACTTCTCACACATCAACTTGCTTCCTCAATCACTTGGCTGCTTCAAAACCCATAAATAGATATTTTTTTACTTAGTTATTTCTGCAATACCTAGAGTTCAACATCTTTGGAAAATTTCAGCTGACAATCACATTTCTCTTTTTTAATAATGGTAACAGGAGGCCACTAGATTCAAAAATGATCTAAAACTACATTTTAAATTAAAAAAAAAAGCCAAAGTATTCAACCTATTAAAAATTTATTCTACAAATATATTTTGTGTTTACATCAATTATTGTTTGAAGTTGATTTGTTTGACAATGAAATGTTATTAATCAGATGTGAAAGGAAATAAGGAAGCAAGCCATAAAATGTTGACAAATATTAAGGGCGATATTGGAATTACTTGTTTAATCTGGAAACACTCTTCATTTATTGCACTTGAAGAACAAAAATATGGTTTTGTTTTTTCTATGTTTCACCATAATTTTTCAAGAAGTCTAGTTCAAGAAGAAACTACTTCTCTCAGCAAAATTGATTAAACAAAAGAATGTACCTAGTCACCAAAAATAGTTAGACCAACAAATTTTTAAATGTATTGTTTTTAAAGGCATTTCAGTTGAATGCAATCAACAATATAAAAAAACAAGGCTGATCTAATGTTTTTTTTTCCCATGTTGTAAATTATTTTAGGATTTCTACATATATTTTATATTTAAAAAATGTAATTCATTAAAAATACAACAAAAAAGGATAGTTTTATAAAGACACAAAGGAAAGTTCTGCATTCAGGTCTATATAACAGTTATTTCAATTTGGATGATATTATAAAGACTGAAATGGTTCGTTTGCTATGAAAACCTATACTTACATCCCCTTTAAAAAAATAAAAGAAAATACAGTGGTTTACAAAAGATTAGATTGCAGAAGTGGAAAGTAGCAAAATAATTGTTTTATTTTATTACTTATTATATTGTTTTTGTGACTCCTGGGAGCCAAATAAAAATAATCCTATATAATTGGATTAAATGCCAAGCTCCATGTGCTATAATCTGCACTGGTGATGGATCAAAGTGGCAACAGGACGAGAGCAGACATGTATATTTCAATGAGCAAAATGCTGAAATGCTGAAACAATTTCTGGTTTATAGTTTACAAACTAACCTGTTTACCCTGTCAGTGGTAACCCACGCATACATGTAGTATAATTGGTACCACCAGTGCTCATCCAAATTCAGAGTCTCATTATTCCTAACAGTCCAGAATAGAAGGCTTGCATAGGCTGTTTTATAGAACATCTACACATGGTGCAGTAAGATCATAAAAAATGAGACATTTTTAAGCTGCAGTCTAGTAACACTCATCTATAATTAAAGAGGGTTCAAAGCTGTGAAGTAAATGGTGTTCATTTTTTCTAGCCAAGTGCACAGTTTTTTCCACTACATTTGTATGTGTGTGGGACAAACTGTGATACTTAGACAAAGCTGCTTGATCTAGCTAGTATTTCAATATATAGCCTTGGTTAAAACGTAACTAAACTGCAGACTATAATAGTTTTGTCTTCCCACAGGTCACTGGCACAAAGCCACGCAATATCAACAAGAAAGCAATTACAGTACATCCCACTGCTGACATGCTCTGAAAATCTCGATCTCAGCTCCAAACCCACTGATGACAATGTCCTTAATAACGAGCCATGCAACAAAAGCCATAATCGTATTCAATTAATTATCCTTGGACACTATTTTGGAGGACAATAAGACTGATGACAAAAAAAATCACAGTTTTTTTTTTTTTGCCTTTCACTACTGATGAGATATGGTTGATTTTGGTTTCTTTCAACTCATTTCAGTTTAATTCAGTTTATTTATGTAACATTAAATACAACATTAAATTTCTTTAATTTTCTGGAGAAAAAAAGAATTACGTTTGAGCACCAGTAAATGCTTGGCTTAGAAAATGTTATGGAGATAAAGTAAGACACAAGCTAACCTAGGTGTCCTAGTAAGATAATGCCTCCATTTCCCATTAAATCTTACACTGTTCTATATTCCTATATCCAGAGGGTATCATACGATTGTTTCATTACAAGGATTATGAAAGACCACAGATGTTAACATCTCAACCAATTTCAACACACTGAGTCAGAGAGAGAGAAAAAAAAACTGCACCCAGCCCAAATCCACGCAGCTCAAAATTCTCTTCACATCTCACTGCGAACACTGAGTAAATTCTAAGGCTAAAGCTGGGGAATCTTTAGATGAGTCTTTATACATACAGTATATAGATGATGAGGAGCTACTCTAAGTGCTACTAGTCTGAAGGAAATACAGATTAAAAGAGGGGGGGGGAAGGCGGAGTAATGTGAGGGAGAATTTAAAATAAATGAGGCGATCTGAATTATTTAGTGATACAAACAGAGTTCAATCTGGCTTCTGCCTGGTAGAAAGTGGAAATTGCCTCAAAAATCCATCCTTGGTTATCTAAACCGAATGGCCCCACTCCAATATTATCCACACCAAGGGGTCTGAGAAAGTCTGTCCATTAGGCAGAAACGGTGGGGGGAGAGGTGCAAAAAGGGCTCCGGTGTACCCTCCGTGGTTCTGAGTGAATCATGCAGGACTTTGCAGTTTCCTCCACCATATTTCAACCGGCTTTTACTTCACACTGCCTTCTTGATCACACTAAATATATTTATTATCCTGCTGCGTGTTGCAGATGAGCTTCTTTGGCCCCATTTCCATTATTGGACAGTGTGCAAGAGGCCAGACGGAGAACGGAGAGGAGTGAAGGAAATCAGAATAAGCAATTCTGTTTGCCAGCAGCAAGTTCACGGTTGCAAGAGTGATGATGGTAAAAATATGCAAAGCTTTGATTAATACACATCTTTTTTGATCAAACAGGCAGAATGAATTAAATAGCTCTACTTTCTAAGCATGGTTTATTGAACAAAAACTATGATGTGCAACAACACAGCACTCAAATCAGACATATTTCCAAAAATGAATGAGTGTTTTAAAAAACAAAGACCAACAAAGATATACTTTATGGCAAGAATCAAATGTTTGAAAAAGAGTCTTTTACATCACTGGGGATGAATTTTAGCCGTCTTTACACTGTTGATTTGTTTTTCAGATTTTTCTTTTTTTTTTTTGCATGCACTGTCAGCATCACACCAAGTTTACCTGATGTGTGACGTTCTTTTCACTGAAATGTGGGCTGGATTTATGCCAGATGCAACAGTGTGCAAAACTAACAAAAAGTTCCACAAACATCTTGTCCAAAGAATATGAAATACGGTCTTTGATTTATACTATTCTTCTTAAGTCACACTGACTGATAAACACCAGAAATGTTAAGCCTGAACCTTCAGAAGTCCTAAGTGTCTTTAGCTGGCTTGAAAATCCTCAGAGTGACTTCCATGTTTTATCCATATCTAAATAATGATGCACTCTCTGGTTTGCTGTAGTCCTAGAATCTTAGAAATGACTTTGGGACTGTTTTGGGCGACTGTGACTCGGTGGGTAGGTTGGATGTCTTGCAGTCAGAGGGTTGTTTGTTTGATTCCAGCTTCCACATTTTATTTTGCCTCTGATCAAGGTACTTAACTCGACATTGTCCGTTTGCGTACGCTTTTATGAGTAGCCTATTTTTCACTGAATGCCAAGGGACTTAAAGCCTTAAGATCTACTTTATTCAGCTAATAGGAATGTTTCAGCCAGCTGGTATGATTTTTTTGAAAGGCCCCAGGATATTTATCTAAATAAGCCTGAGAGAAAAAAAAACTAAAGTACACCTTCGGCCCAGCAGGTGGAGGTCATCATGACACTTCATTTACTCCCTTTAAAAGAACAATTTTTTGTTGATCTTGTACCTAATAAACAATGGTAGACACCAAGCTTGAATAATGAGCATTAATAAATTCTTTCCATTTTCAGGTTGTACTGGATCTATTAAAAGGAAAAGTTTAAGTAAACAGATTTACATTTTTTTTTATTTTATTATAACAATAACCAGGGAAATGTATCAGATGCTTGTAGCACAAAAAGAAAATGTTTTTAGTCAAAATGTATTTAGTAGAATTAGTTCCAAGGTAAGGAGGAATTAATAAGAAGTTGGAAAAAGGTTCTTCAAGAGATAGCTTGGACATTGTCACTACAACCTAAACAAAATGAAAGCAGGTTGTTCATGTTATGCTCTTTTGTTTTACTTTTTTTGTGTGATACTGTGAGGCAAAAGGAAAGAAATGCATTTCCTGCTATGCCTACAGGGAAATACCCTGGAACACAGCCAAAAAGTCAGATCAGTCCATACACAAAATTTTAAAAAATGTACAGCAGTGTGCTGTAAATCTCTCTAATCTCAAAATATTCAAAATATAACTGACCCAAACTAAGACCTTTTATCCAATCTATTATCCCTCCTTATAACCTGTTCTGTTAGATCATGCTTTGATTGCTTCTCTTTCAATATGTTTGATTCTGATTATTTCCATAAAAACTGATCACTGTGAGAAAGGTTGTTCACATGTGCAGCTCACAGCTGGTTGCAACTCAGCAGGGCAGACATTAAGAAATGCAAACCATTGCACCCCTTCTGCATTTCTGGGAACTTGAGTCTGAGGAAAGTAGCTGAAATAAAACTATTATTTCTGCATGTGCCTCTAAAGACACATGCTCTCAAAGTTCTTCAGTTTTCAAAAATGCCATAACCGATGTGAAAGATTCTGCAGCTGATAAAGTTTTTAAAAAACAAAATACAGCAGTAATGATGCAAGTCTGTATTGTGAATGAGGGAGAGAGAGGCAGTTGGTGCTGAAATAACCTTAGTACAAGTGGTTCCCCTCCGACAAGCTTTGTTGTCATACTGCGTCAATAAAACCAACTACACAACATTAAGCAGGTACCTTTAAAGTTGTGCCTCCTATGTTTATTGTCATGTATTAACTTTGGGTAAAATATACAGACCTACAGTTGTGGTGAACAAATCTGCTGGGTCAAAAATATACATACAGCAACATAAATTGACAATTTTGGTTATGTAGAGAGTTGTGTCAATCAAATTAGCTTCATGCAAATTTGGGATAAATACTGTGATACACCAGTGTTTCTCACTTAAGATTATTAAACGATGAGAACTCCATACTGACTCATGCCTCGCTGCAAATAAATAGTGACAACAAATAATAGATCAAAAATATGTATACACACATATAAAAGGGGTTCTCAGGTAAAAAGGGTATAAAGGGTTTCAGCACAACGGGCCGTTATGCTAAAAAAAAAACAACAAAAAAAAACTGACAGTCACAGTGAAAATCAGGCCAATTTTTATGAGCTCAAAGGCCACAGAAACTTTATTTTCAACGACATTTACCTCCATATTTGAACACATGGAAGAAGGCACTTTGAGAGCGAGAATGAACCCTGCGCCGTTAAAACAGCTCACTGAGGCAGGTGAACACACTGGTGCCGACTAAGTGACGTTGTCACTGTGTTTAGCGACTATTCAGACCCTTTTAGCAACTTTTGTTCAAAAGGTGACTAGAAACAAATCTAACAACCATTTTCCTGTCTTGTTGGAGACTTTGTTAACAACGTGAAAGCAGCTGAGTTTAGTGTTGTCAGCAAGAAGTGAGTGAGGGACCCCTCCTGCCTCAAAACAATGAGTCAGACGCAGCAGCCACTTTCTGCAGTCAAGAGAGGGCAGAGCGACCGTTAACTTATTGAACAGGAGCCACACAGCAAAGCTTCCACCAATCCCCCTGAATTAAAAACTCAGATGTAAATATATTATTGTGTCATTTTTGTCTTTGAACCTGTTACACAAAAATAGTGAATCCAGTTCATATACAACCTTATCTACCGCTACCCCAGTTAGCGGTAGCACCAGCTGATTTAGAGAAGAGTTGATCCAGTGTCAGGTCAGGTTAAAATGAACTTCTGGAACAGTAGAAGTTGTTTTATGAAGTTTATCTTAGGTTTTAAAGCATTGCTAAAGAACTTTCAGTTTTGGTTCATTCAGGCTCCCCCAGTGGACAACAGTTGTATTGTTTTAAGGAAGAGAGCATTTCCCATGAGGTCCAACACATAGTTTGAAAAAATCCTGACAAGTTAAGAGCCTTGAAACAGATAAATATAATGTTATGTTCGATAGTTTCACAGAAAACAAGTGTATAGAGGAAGGTGCAGCATTGTCTGAGTATCAACCCAGCATAATTTGCACAAACATACAGTCTCTCAGAGAAACGTAGTCATATTGACTTCAGTCTTTATGACGAATAAAGAAAGGGAGACGTGATTTTGTAGTTGTTTTGTTTGGCAGGGTTACTGTCATCCTCCTAAAAGTTACTTAGTGTTAGTGAAAGCGATACAGACCCACTCGGGCCATGACAGAGATGCCTTTCAACTAGTTGTAAGTCTATGCATAATCACAAGCATTATGCAAATACTTTGTAACATCTGAAAAGTTACTTAGAATTGGTCAAAATGTATTTAGAGCACTTTCTGTCTTGCTAATGTTGATTTACCCATAACATGCAAATTACTCTGAAAAAGAAATCCTGGTAAGAACCGTGGATATCTATATATCTATCTATATATATCTATAGATATATATATATATATATATATATATATATATAAAATATAGAAAATGTACAGTTAAACTCTGGGGTTGACTTACTGTGGATTAACACACTGTTAACCCCATCACTCTTTTCTGATGCACGATTAATAAATTTATCACTCTCCAGCATCTTTAGTATATCTTGAACAGGCTACAAGTCAGACATTTGTTACCTCCACAGAGGCATTTTGTTTTCATTGCCCAGGCTGCATGGGAAACACTTTTCAGATCTCCTCACTTCACTATCTGCCACACTTTTAATGTGCTCACTCCCCGGCCACACACTGAGGAGATCAGGCAGATTGGAGCACAGGAGATAGTGTTTGCAACGTGGTGCAGCAAAACTGTCAGGACCGGAAGTTTATTCAAGACCACAAGTTTATATTGGAAGTTTATACGAAGCCTTCCAATTCCGTGCATTTCTGTGGAGACCACAAGGTGAGTGCTCACTTAAAGGTGTCATTGTCCTACTTGATGACTAAGAAAACAATGTTCTTTTACTTATTATAACATTATTTGTCTCTTATAGAAGGCACTACACCCAAAGTTGAAAGTTGCACATCATGCCACAACCAATTTTCCTTCCCCTTTGTGCCTAAAACTTGAAACTATAAAATTGTCCAAGCTCCACAGCCACTTAGAGGCGCACGGCAAAGGTGGTGTTTTATCTAAAGGTCTAATGCAAGGGTGTAACTTTGTAATAAAAGTTGGTGGGGACACTATAA